>LPNX010267881.1:891362-937076 GCA_001517045.1 Pseudotsuga menziesii | reverse complement strand
TAATATAATCTGTTCTTCATATCAGTTCTTGTCTCTTGCATCTGTGTATATTTTTGTATGTATTATTGGTAACCTTATGTGATCTGTAGGATTACAACAATCTCTCAATAGCAAGTTTACAAACAAAAGGAAAGTTTGGGAAGAACACAAAAGTGCTCCAAGGGACAAAGGGATGCAGAATCAAGCACAAGTTCTGGCAACAATAGACTATAGTTTCTTTGCTCTCAATTCTCTTATATGCCTTCAATGTATCAAAGAGTTCCTTATATATCTTTTCAAAGGGGTAATGAAAGGTTGAATCCGAGTGATCTCAAGGCATATGGAAGGCCAGGAGTCAAGTGAGTCAGATCCATGTCAAGGAAAACTCCAAAAGGATTTGGATTTTCCACACATCCCGATGTACGTGGTTTTAGGGGTCAAACCTGCATACATACACGATTAGGGGTTTAAAATTCGCGTGTATTAATTTTCACATGTTTATAGGGATGGTCAAGGAAACATCAAAGGAAAAAAAATGGTCCAAGGGGTCTAAGGAGTCTGCAGAGGGACAGGGGAAGGCCATACAAGTGTGATTCACCTGGAGTGGTAAAATCAGCTATAACAGATGCCCCCTAATGTATGAGGTTAGAGGGGTCATACAATGGCTGAAATACATTATAAGTCCATCCCATAAGTGGAGTGATGAAGGATACCAAATGGAAGAGCAGCCGCCCAATCAGTATAGTACAATGATACAACTATACACATCACTGCAAATACATATAGCAGTCTCGGATACATAAGAGTACAATGGCCATGAATAGGCATGATACAAAATATCACATAAGTGGTCATCTCCACGTACAATATACATAGATCAAAATCTCCATGATGTCGGATATACAAAGGACCATGATCTCCATAATGGCTGAAGATATATAATGGATCAAGATCTCCATAATGGCTGGAAATGTTTGACATATACTGGAATCAAGTCACGAGAGCTGAAATCTCATGAACATTGGCACGATCAAGGAGGTAGCATATAAGAGATGCCACCAATCTGGAAGGTCTTCTACACAAACTGCTACGAGTACATGTTCTACTATGTGAATAGAGTTGTCGAGGTTGAACATAGTAGTCCATTGTCTGATTACCGTTCATTGATGTATACCATTAACATACGCAATATCACCCACCGATAATGAAAATGGGAGTCAAGGTACTAGAGTGAAAACTAAAAAGTGTGAATAAATGTGTTGAGGTTGAATACTTGAGAGGATCCATCGATTAGGGGACATTGATGTATTCCCAAAAACTATTGATGGCAAGAGAACCTACCACTGATGACTACAAGTATCAAGGCACTCAAAAATGACTCTAGATTCCAATCCCATAATAAATGATCTAGACTCGATGGGATGTAATCCATTGGAAGGAGGGCATTAAGGCATCCCCCATCATCCAACACGAGGTACTCAGCAAATTTGTATAATGTGGAAGAACTCAATCATAAGGTGCACGATCCAGTAACTATACCAAGAGTGGCTGACATGGAAATTCAAGATAATTGAGGAATGGCTGACTCAGGTTTCAACTTCCTTCGAACAAGAGCATAACGGCGAATGTTGACTAAATAGAGGCAGCATAGACTTGATATACAAAATTGGAACATCTCTGTGACATAGGAGGCATCGATAGAGGCTCCATGGGGACTGGAAGCTTAACCAGTTGGTGGAGATAAACTCAGATAAACGAGTATAGCTCCTAAAGTCAAACTATAAACCCAACCAACGGATGTGATATACAATGCTCTATTCGAAGGCGACACAACTCGACAGCTGCCAAAGATAACATCTTTCCTTGTCCGGATTTTTGGTTTTTTGATTTTTTTTTGGACTTTTTCAAATATTTAAACAGCTTGAAAAAGAATAAAAACTACTTTATAGTTACAGACTAGGAGGAGACGAGTGTCATATGGGAAAACAAACTAGTTCCAAGCAGTGGAACATACCGATGCTCAATGCAAGGATACATGTGTAGGATAGTGACACTCGGGGGAATATCCCCTCCCGGTAAAAATAGGGAATCAAGTTGCAAAGGATAAATATAATGGCTCTACATGGCTAGACATGAGACAAGCTTGAGCTATATGGTTGAAACTCAATGTCAGGGAAGCCGACATAAGGCTCAATAAGGTAGGCAAAGCTCATGATAATGCAATTACAACTTGTCATAAGGGAGTCTTGAGGGAAATAGGCCAGCAAAAGATCAAGAGGAGTATGAGGCTCTTATGAAATGTCATGGAAATACTATACAATGGACTCCCACACCCTAAGGGACAAAACGTCAGCATGGGCACCAAATGCAATTAAGGCACTAACTAGGGTACCCATGTAAGGTCAAGCTCTACCACTCATATCATGCCACATCTAAAATAGCAAGAAGGTTTCGTGACATAATAGAGTGGGTTCGTACCTAAGGCTATAATGAAATGGTCATAAGGTCATGCAAAATGCAAATGGTGATGAAACCTAACTTTTATGCCAGTTTAGACATGATACCTGAAATCGGCACGAACGGGTCAATCCAATGGATGAAACGACACTCAAAAAGGTCTCCTACATCATAAATTAGTCCAAAAATGGTCCAAAAGGATAAGAAATGGTCCAAACTATAGGAAAGGGGGTAAAAATTTTCAAAACTTTGAAAAATTCCTATAAATAGTAAAAAATTCAAAACATTATAAAACATTTGAAATTTTTACCCATTTGAGCTCATAACTTCAATAGCAAATTCCAGGAGATCCAGCCGGCGAAATCCACTACCATTTTTTCCAGGTACTTACTCATGCTCCACTCTTTCATTTTGATGTAATTTTTGTGAAATTCCATGATGTATTTGATTTTCTAGGCCATTCCAAAATAGGCTCTATGACCCACATGGAAATTGAGGGTTTTTCTGCATATAAGGCTGGATATATGCGGAAAATGCCCTCACAGTCGCATACATACATAGCTGTTCAGCAAGCAGTCGCATATGCGGCCGCGCTTATGATTTTTCAAGTGTTCTAATGGGCAAAATTCAATTTTTTTGTGCAGGATGGTCCTAGAATGGAGATAACATGAACATGGTGATGTAGAAGAGGCAATAAGGGCTGATCTAATGGCTCAACAAGCGTTACGTGCATGTGGGATCTATAAATTTTGGTGTCTTGGTGGCTTAAGGGCCAAACCAGGACTATTGCAGATGTTGGTGGACTACTGGGATCCAGACTCAGAGTCGTTCCAGATAGATGGGATGTCCCTCACCATAGAGGTGGAGGACATATACTTTATTATTGGACTTTCCCGACAGGGGGAAGTAGTGAACCTATGTTCTCATGGGCCCGGAGGTGGCCTGACTGTAGATGAGTACATTGCGGTGTACTACTATCTAGACATAGAGAAGGTGGCGAGTCAGATCCCAACTAACTCCATATAGGTGCTGGGCCTAAAGGCCATCCTACTGACACTAGGCAGGATAGAAAGCTTGGCTTCACTCCACCAAGCCTCGCGGCCTCTGATGTTCTATGCAGTGGAGTGCATGAGACCCACGGTATACGATTGGAGCACTACACTACTGGGCAACATGAAACACTAGCTCAGTGAATGTAAGATGGGCAAAGTGTGAAACTTCGGTTTTGGCAGCATACTAAGCACATTTTTCTTTGAGCGTGTTCCAGGATTGAGCCCTAGAGTTGACGTTCCTCTACATGGGGTTCGAGATCCATCCCAACGGCATTGGGTGGATGCGATGCGTAGACTGGGTGGAGGTAGGGTGTCCAACCCCTATCCAGTTGATTTCTTTCCGTGGTGGCAACGACAGATAGTTTCCATTAATGACTACCCCTATGCGGGGATAGATTTTCGGGGGGACCCAAACATGCCGCTACCACCAAGATCGGCATACAGTGACATAGGTAATGAATCTTGACCCTCTCTTTAAAAATTTTGAGTTATTTAATTTTTTTGTGTTTTCTGATTATGTGGAATCAAAAGACATGTTTTTGGGTGATAATACATAGTGACATCTACCATATGCATGCATATGTGGGACCATAATGGCTTGAAGTCTTCCCTCGTCATAGATGGACGGGAAGAGGAGACGATATCATGGGTCTGGATGCGGAGCGAATGCTCCAAAGCATTCATACCAACTTTGTGAGGCTGACACATAGAGTACCCATGGCACAAGTCAAGGACTTTCCTGAGGCCATGCAGTGCCAAGTGGTGGGTGTACCATGAGCATGGGTGTATTTATTTCAATAGCTAGCTAGAGTCGTGGTGACATTCCATGATCACAACCCCCCTCCTCCTCCACAGGCTTAGATACCTAGGAGTGATACATTTTGTATTACCGTGTATTATATTTTGGTGGCTCGAGAGCCCCATTTTTGTATTATGACACTATGTATTACCACATTTTGGATGTTTATAAAAACCTTTTATGATGATCGGTTTATTTATTTACATGTGTAAAAATTTGTGTTTGTGATGAATTTATTGTGTATGAAACAAATGCCAATCTAACACGTAGTTAGCATATGAGTCAGCAACTTGATTGTTAATTCTTGGAATATGTATGTATGTTATATTGTCAAATTTCCATTCTAATAATCTCACACGTAAGAATCTTCTTAATAATGTCGGATCTCTAACATGGTACAAACCATGAAGCTGTGACACTACTAACTCCGAATCAAGACATACCTCAAGAGAGAGAACGCCATGTAAAATGGCATCCCATAGAAGCTCAATAATGGCACTATATTCAACAACATTGTTTGAAGATGGTCATAAACATATGCCTCCTGAAGACAATACCTGACCCATAGGAGTATAAATCACCCAAGCAACAGAGGCTGAGTGTTAAGTGTGACGGCTCGCACCATCCGCGAATCCTATGAAGGTGGAAGATTCAATCGACATCTGCCAAAATAAACGGAAACTAATCGCAAAACCAATCACTATAAGAAAAATACCTACCTATGAAAGACTGTACAATAATATACAATGACCAGCCTTGGCTGAAAATCATGCATAGTAATTTTTGAGATAGAGCCCATTTCTAGGCTCCACCAAGGTCATTCCCTCATAATCCACTAACTCATAAGTGCCCTTCTCTAACACACGTTTGATGACGTAAGGACCACACCACATGGGGTTAAACTTTCCTTCCCCCAAGGGTTCTTTCGGTTGATCCCACAAAAGGACCAAGTCTCCCTCACTAAACCTCCTTGGACGGATAGACTTATCGTACTGGACATTTACGTGACGCTTATTTACTTCTAGAGCCACCAAGGCATCTCGACGCTGCTCAACAAGTTGCTTAAGGTGGACCAAATGCTCCTCCAATGGGGAAGTGTCTGGTAAGAGCTCTATGGCTAGCTTCAAAGAAGGAATCTTGCACTCAACTGGCAATATCAACTCCACTCCATGTACAAGTTGATATGGAGAAAAACCCGTGGCAGTCTTAACAGTGGTTCTATATGCCCACAAAGTAGGATATAACATAATGTGCCAATTATTCTTGCTTTGTGCGATGGTTCATTGGATAATGGATTTGAGTGATTTGTTCACTGTTTCTACCTATCCATTCACTTGAGGGTAGTAAGAGGAGTGTTAACACCCAAAAATGGTTCACTGCCTCATCTACCCCATTACATGGCTCATTAGTCCATTTTTCTATGATGTTTCCATCAAAAACCCATAAAACCATCTAAAAGGTCTCCAAAAAGCTTAAAATGCCTCCAAAAGGCCATAAAACCCCTTTTTCCTCCAAAAATATCCAAAATTCCTCTAAAAAAGCAAAAATCTCCAAAAAGGAATAAAAAATATAAAATAATGAGGAAAAGGAGAAAAAAAACCCTAAACAGCTGAAACCCTAAAAAGCTGACCTAAACCGCATGGTTTAATCAACTATAAATAAGTGATGGAAACACCTTATTTCATATCCACAATCACAAGTATCCTGCCTCTGCCAAAATTGCTCTTGAAACCCTAGCTCACCATTGAGCTACTTTCACCATTGAGAGCCCCTTTTGGCCCATTTCCACCATCGGAGAAAGAGAAGGAGCAGCTTGGAGCTCGGAGCCACCGACTCGGACCAGCATAACAGGCTTCACCAACCTCCACATCGGAGGTAACATCAATAAAAATCATTCTTTACTTTTTACTGTTTTTGCTTCATTAACATGTTTAGATTAGTTTTTACTTCTGTTTAGCACTTTTAATTCATATATCATTGAACTGCTACTAAGGAATCCACTTTCCTTAGTAGGTGCTCATTCACACAAGCTAGGGCTAAAACCCTAGCAACAGTTTTGGCGACTCCGCTGGTTTTTATTTTATTTTATTTCCCGTTTTGTCCTTTCGGCTGTCATTTTCGGCCACCGTAAACCGTGATTTTTTCCTCCACAGTCGCGTCCCGGCCGCGCCTTTTCATCCCTTAGCTGCGACCTGACCGCATCTGTTGTTCCCTTTCCTGCGTCGCGACCACACCTATTTACCTCAAAACCGCGGTCCGACCGCCGCTGTAGACCAGAAACCTGCGACCTGCGCACACCTGTTTCCTTCAAACCCGCGGTCCGACCGTCGCTGTTGGCTAAAAATCTGCAACCTGCGCGCGCCTGTTCCCTTCAAACCTGTGGTCCGACCACCGCTGCTAGCTAGAAATCTGTGACCTGAGCACGCCTGTTTACTTCAAACCCACGGTCCGACCGCGCGATTTCGCCCCAGACCCGTGATTTGACTTCTGCACTTGCACAGCCGTTTGTTTTACCTACAGCCCTACAGCCTTCCTGTCCCACTTTACATAATTTTTTAAAATTTCAGCATTGTTTATTTAGAAAAAATTTTGCATGGTAAAATTTTTTTATTCAATATTATTGTTATTGAGGAAGTTTCCCTGGCACTTCTCTTTTGGGTTCATAACCTCACAAGCACACAATCTGTCACCTAATTCAAGTGAGACCTAAAAACTACTTAACTCAACCAACATTCTAACCCCACTTGGGGAACACAAAAGAATTTTTGTAGTTAGGTAGGATCAGGGGGATAGGCTTCCAATAACACCCCTCGGTTATTTACACTTGAGACATAGTTGTTGTCCATTAGGGAACAAAAATCCCCTAGTATTTTTTGACACGGTCACAACCGGTTTATCAGAGGGCCTCTCCCTTAGGAGGGTTGAAGTCGTGAGATTGGTTCCTGAAGTCTGAGTGGAATACCGAAATCCATTCAGTAACTGAAGGGCTACCTTTCGTAGTTCTCAGAATATCCCTGTATAGGGGTATTGCGGTAAAAGGACCAAGTGGCAGATTTACCTTTCTGGACGTGTCATGAACGGGGTATCTTAGTTGTCATTCTTCTAGGTTTGAGTACCCGGTGTCCCTCTCGGTAGGGGGATACTTTAGCCACTTGGATTTCTTATTCATATTGTCTGACTTGGATTTCATCACCTTGCAGAGGATATGTCTAGTTGAGTCATAATACTATTAGTTAGGTGTTTGCATGCTCCCTTACCTCCTTTTGGTCTAGTGAGTCCACCGTTTTTTATTTTTAGCAAACCTGCTGCTTATTGGTATTCTGACCATTTCTGTTGACACTCCGCCTATTGTAGCACGCTGTTGCAGTGGGTGTTTTGAGTTGGTTGTTGGCCTGAGTGCCCTATTTTTTGAGCTCTCCTTCTGCACACTCGGATGCATTAGGGTTTTTTGAGTTGTTTTGTAGTTACCCCAACCCACAGAGATTTGACATCATTTGTCACCATTGAGTCTCCAAGACATTCTCGGCACCTCAAAGGCGAGCCCCCACAGCACGGTTCACTTGACACCACCCGTCATAGACACAAATCATCATCACTTGACACCACTCATCATAGATCTCGAGCCTTGTCACTTGACTCCACTCGTCAGCGGCATAGGACTCCGTCACCAGATACTGACGCCCCTTATTTTACCTCCGACTCGGAACCAGAATCTGAGAACACCCTTTACACCACCCCTACCAGCCCCATGGCTGGCGTGACTCCCACTCCCTTCTTGGTAGGGACCATCGGTGGCACATCCGCCACTATACCAGTTACCATACCCGCTGTAGGTACACCCTCCATGGGGGTCCCGTCTACCGTTCCCCTCACGACACCTATTCCCGCAGCGGGAATACCTATTCCCACCCCATTAGTGGCTCATACTGCCCATGGTGGCGCAGGACTGTCCCATACCACCTTAGTTCCCCCATTTGGGGGCAACCTCCCTCACATGACCCCTCCACTTGGGGGCATGGGCCCCAACTTGGTCCAACCCACTACCGTGTCACATCCTTCGTCCAGTTTGCCATTCATGGCTAGCCTCAACCTACCTGACCTAGCCAGATTAACCAACAATCCCATCCAACACAACCCTGCGTGGCCTCACATGCCCACCAAGCTCCCCTCTGACATCCCTAAATTCGAGGGTAAGGCAGGTGAAGACCCACAAAACCATATCATGTCCTTCCATCTATGGTGTTCCTCCAACTCCATAGTAGACGACTCCATTCACCTCCGTTTATTACAGCGCACTTTCACTGGCTCTGCTGCCAAGTGGTATATCGAGCAACCCCATGGAACCCACGCCACCTTTACTTCCCTTGCCTCGACCTTCCTACAGTTCTTCCAGTTACCTGTCCGCTATGACGCGGGCGTTGAGATCCTCCTATCATGCAGACAGAACACGGCTACCCACATCACAGACCACATTCATGAATGGCGGCATCGCCATAGCCTATGCAAAATCAATTTAGATGACCGGATCTTCCTAGACTGGTTTCTCAAATCCCTCCTTCCTATCATTACTAAGGATGTAGCATCTGAAAGACCCCAGTCTGAAGAAGAGGCTATCCTTAAGGCCCAGCAATTCGATCTTATTTACGTCCAGTCGGGTTATTTTTATACCATTATACCTGACGTCCCTCACGAAGATTCCTCCCAGCATGATGTGCCGGGGGCATCCCACGCTGCTGACGGCATCATTGGTCGTGTCTCTTCGCAGCGTCAACCATTTTCCATAGCCCGTCCTACTCATGGCCCTGACCCTTCGCGGGCTACCTCACAGTCTGGAGCAACCAACCCGTATGCTCCAATGACACATCACCACCATTCCCATGGACCCTCATGTCCACCTCAATGTTTCAGTCATATGACTTCCGCTTACGCCCCCCCGGTCGCACCTCAACCCTACTATCACCAGCAGGCTGCACCAGCTCTTGCACCGCCACAAGCCCAACCTCATTATTATCAGCCACAGCTAGCCCCTGTGGCAAACCCACAACCCGCTCCACAGCACTATCAGCAACCCCCTCAAGTAGCTGCACCCATGTATCCTCCACCTACATATCATCCACCGCAGCCTCCTCCTGCACCTGCGCAACCTCAGAATCCACCTACTACCCAAGGGCAGGTTTACGCCCAAGAAAACCCGCCGCAAAACCAGAACAACCAACACAACCAGGGCCAACAAAACCGCGGCAGAGGCCGAAATCGTGGGAACAACCAACCGACTGAGTAAGCTGGTCAACACCCTAATCCCCCCGCTAATAATAATGCGGCCCCTGCTAACCAAAACCCTGATCGCCTGCCCAAGCAGGCTAAAAACCCCAATTTGCGAACGAACTATCCTTGTTCTGTTTGTGGGGTCTATGGCCACTACACACATTTTTGTCCACATATGGAGCGAGTTCAACAACTTTTTCCTGCTGATATACAACGCCAAGGACAGGCGGCTCCTCAAGCACCACCCAACCCCCCACAACCTCAGCAGCCACCTTTGGTGCTGCAAAACCCCTTACCAAACCAAGGCTTAGTGAACACTGAACCATTGGCTCCCCCTCAAGCTAACGCGCCCATCCAACAAATCACTTACGCTGCTCCTGATCAACCCATGTTTGACTCAGGTACCCACCATCTGTTGATGATGTCCTCTGATGAGGTCAACCTCCAGAATCGATGGAACCAATATGGCTCCACCCCGGAAGCCCCTCCCACCAATAACCCCACTAATTCTCATCCCACTGATCAGGAATTACGTATACCTCCACCTCCACTAGATGGCGCTCCCAAAGCACCTCGTTTCCCACTCCACCGTATCAACAACAACCCCAATGCGCGGGCTGCGTCAAACTACAACATTGTCGATGACTTAGCCCAATCCCCCGCAGCCATGTCTGCGTTAGAAGTATTAAAAAACTGCCCTTCGCAGCGTAAGACTTTACTCTCATCCATTGGGGCTATCGATCCAAATGAGTCGCAGTTAATGGCATTTGATTTGGACCAATCCGAACCCTGCCTGCCTTCCAATTTATCATTCCAAGTTTTTGTTTCCATTCAAAATTTTGTCGTCCATCGATGCATTATTGATGAAGGTGCCTCTACATGTGTCATGCCCATCTCCATCTAGCAAAAAATGGGATCCCCCCCCCTCCAGCAGTCCTCTATTGCGTTGCGAGCCTACGACAGCCGTTTAGCTCAACCACAAGGCCTATTAACTAACATCCCCGTCCAGCTGGCTGGCAAAATCGTCCTGATAAACATCGAGGTTATCAATGCACAGCTTGATTATAACCTTTTACTTGGCCGCAGCTACATGTATGCCATGCGGGTAGTTGCTTCTACCGTTTTTTGTATCATGATGTTCCCCCATGAGGGACGCGTGGTCAAGGTTGACCAACTCACTTACCACGATCCCAATGCCCCCGCGGCACCCGAAAATGTTCTCCCCATGATTGAACAACCTGTTTCAGGTGCCACCAACTCATTCATTTCTTCTATGGGGCCCGTACTCCCCACGGTTGAACAACCTATTTCGGATGCCACCAACTCATTCGTTTCTTCTATGGGGCTCGTACTCCCCACGGTTGAACAACCTATTTCGGATGCCACCACCTCATTCGTTTCTTCTGTGGGGCCCAGAGTTTACTCTGACACACCAATGACCTCAACCTTCCCATCTATTCCACCACCGTCACCTACTACTGAAGTGTCTGACCTATTAACCCTGTCCCATAACACGTGAACTCCTAGTAATCAACCGCCTTTGTTGCCTCAACCCCCTTTGGTACCTAGTCACATTGGTGCTACACCCATCCATACCATCCCTTTCCTCTTCCCTCCCTCAGGAGTGGTTAGCGCCCCAGTCATGGCTACCCTCAGCCTCCCTGGGTTAACCTTAGGATTACCCGTTTGGTATCTTTCGCCTCCCGTTCGTCCCCCGACACCAGATGTCGTCCTGGAACCGGTGCAACCCATTGTCACTACTAGTCAACCACCTCCCGGTGTCGCTACCCCATCACCCTCCGTGAAACCCCCTCCTCCTCTTATCGAACCCACTGGGGGAATAGGCCCCCAACCTTACATTGCTGTCCCACCTCCTAAGACAATCAAAAACCCCCCTGTGTTTCATGCTCCTTCCAAATGCGCGCTGTACGAGGAGTTAGGCCATGCGACTCACCTATGTCCTCAGTTACCAGCATTACAGGAATACATGCAAATGCTAGATGACGATCCCACCATCCCAGTTGTCCATCTAGATTCCACCCCTAAGCCTCGTGACAAATCCCTACGCACTAACCACTCCTGTGCCTTATGCAGTGTTTACAGGCATTACTCACGTCATTGTCCCGATCTCCCCGAGTACAGAGTAGCTCTCTTTGAGATGAACAATCTAGATCTTGAGACAGCACCCCTCACCATTAAGGAGATCCACCCCCTAGATCTGGATCTTGAGACGGCACCCCTCGCCATTGAGGAAATCCACCCCCCAGACACCCCCCCCTCCGGAGAGGTTGAGACCATTTATATGTTCTCTTCCGTCACTACTCCCTCATCAATCGGTTTGACGACACCAACATTCCGTACTAATGAGGAAATTCTTGAGGCTCTCACTGCCCCAGATTATCCCTGGGATGACATGCACCATCGTTCCTACTTCCTCCCAGATGAACCCTCCTCTAACACTGCTCCTCAATTTGCAGTTGAATCCAAAGACTTCCTTCCCCCCAAGGTCGACTGGTTCAAGGACCCCATCCCTACTCCTGATGCCTTCGAAGAGGGTAACATGGCCAACATCTCACCTGTTATCCAAATTGATATCGCTGCCCCCGGAGGCACCCCCGAACTCTTCGCTTTACGAGCATCTTGCAATGAGCAGGAGATTGAGGAATACAAAACACTCTTCAAAGAATTCCGTGATGTCTTTGCCTAGTCCTATACCAAAATGGCCAGTCTTGACCCTGCCATTATAGAGCACCACATTGACACATGGCCTGATGTACCCCCGATTCATCAGAAACAGCGTCCAATTCATCCCTCAAAACTCCCAGTTGTCAAAGCAGAGATTGAGAACCTTCGCAGAGATTCTGAACCCATACAGAGTCCGTTTTCCGAACCGTTTCCACCATTGGAATCAACATGACGAGATCGTCATGATGGTCACCTTGTTACATTATTTTTTCTACGTCATTTTTGCCCATTTTTTAGACACCGCTAGTCGCCTCGGTTTGCGCACCACTTCGACCGCTCTCCGTTTTTAACACCTTTTATATCACCGTATTCATTTTTTCGAGCTCGTGATGATGCTTGAGATCATTTCTCGCTCTCACTTGGTACAATTTCAACATTGTGTCCCGACATCTTGCTTCCTCAATTTGCGTGCCACATCGGCCGCCATCAGATTGTTTCACACTTTTTACATGAGCCATCCACTCCTGTCATACTGCAAATGTTTCGTTATTTTGCCACCATTCATTCACCCCGCAAGGAGGCCCACCAGTGTTTCCCACCACCCTCATTCCTGGTCATCATAAATGTTCCTTGATTGAACACTTCCTCCTTGCCTGGCCATTAATTCAGAGTCTTCTTATTTGCTTTCAGACTCCTTAAAATTGAAAGCAACCACGAGCATGTACTGTCCTGGGCTCGTAAAATCCACATGACAGTACCATTCCATCATTTCAGAGTCTTCTTATTTGTTTTCAGACTCCTTAAAATTGAAAGCAACCACGAGCATGCACTGTCCTGGGCTCGGAAAATCCACACGACAGTACCATTTTATATCCACACTTATTCTAGTTCCATAACCCATGAAGAAGTCCCCCCGCGCCTCTTGGTGCTATGATCGACCCTCTCGGTAGCACCCCCATCAGGTCGCCTTTGTTCAGAGTATTCTGCAGTCTTATACCATTTTACCACAGCTTGAGTTTCCATCAGCCCATTCACCCTCAGGACAAATACAACCATGATCCCTTTACCACCAGTCAGTTTCATATGCTGCCTGATCATCCCCACCATCATACTCTGAACAAAGGAAGTTTGAGTCTACTCACTCTACTTGCCCAGTTATTCCCCCCAGTTTATCACTCCTGCCTTCAGTACTATCACAGTTCGGTTTTGCACCTCGCGCTCCTGTCAAGGAAACATCATTGCCTTGATAGTTGCAGGTCTCCCTCTGTCGACGACAACCCCTCTATTCCAGAGGATAGACTCAGAGGCCCCTGCACCTTAGACCCATCACCATCTATGGTGAGTGCCTACGGACCATTTTGGGAGGAGTCATCATTGCCTCTCTGAATAGTTGTTTCTCACATGCTCAACTTCAGCACCTTAATCGCATCATTGAGAATCGCGCAGGATATATGTCCTTTCCATTATGTGTCAAAGACCCCGGATTTTCCATGACTCTAGCACATTGGTGAGTCACTTCAGAACACTCAGTTATCTATTCCCATGGATGTCCGGGCTGCGTTGGTGATTGTATTCTGAAGGCATCCAGTTCCATGCTTCCTTGAGTACCCAGTTCAGTTCCAGATTAGTGTACCATTGCAAGTATGACCGTTGTCACTTTGATCCAACAGCTCATCAGTTCCTTCGGAACCACATTCAGTAGCACTGCTATCATTCCAGTGCATCAGTTGTTCAGTTCAGACATGGTCAGCCCAGCAGTATGTTCCATATTTGTGTCCCCTCTGGACACTTATGATATACACAGTGGTTTCATATGTATCCTACAGGTCTCTCTTTTCGGGCCTCACAGTTATTTTTATGTATCTTGATATGAGCATGGGAATGCCCGCCTCGTCCATATATTGAGATTCTTCCTAATCCATTATTGAGGTTATGTACTTTTCGGTCCTTGCAGATGGTTCGGGATCGTTGTTTCGATCTTCAGTTGGTTCCTTCTCTTCTCCACACCCCAAGAAAACCATATATGACTTATGATGTCCATCGGCCATACGATGAGCTCCTGCCCTCGCACATCAGGGGGCAATCTGTTAACACCCAAAAATGGTTCACTGCCTCATCTACCCCATTACATGGCTCATTCGTCCATTTTTCTACCATGTTTCCATCAAAAACCCATAAAACCATCTAAAAGGTCTCCAAAAAGCTTAAAATGCCTCCAAAAGGCCATAAAACCCCTTTTTCCTCCAAAAATATCCAAAATTCCTCTAAAAAAGCAAAAATCTCCAAAAAGGAATAAAAATTATAAAATAATGAGGAAAAGGAGAAAAAAAACCCTAAACAGCTGAAACCCTAAAAAGCTGACCTAAACCGCATGGTTTAATCAACTATAAATAAGTGATGGAAACACCTTATTTCATATCCACAATCACAAGTATCCTGCCTCTGCCAAAATTGCTCTTGAAACCCTAGCTCATCATTGAGCTACTTTCACCATTGAGAGCCCCTTTTGGCCCATTTCCACCATCGGAGAAAGAGAAGGAGCAGCTTGGAGCTCGGAGCCACCGACTCGGACCAGCATAACGGGCTTCACCAACCTCCACATCGGAGGTAACATCAATAAAAATCATTCTTTACTTTTTACTGTTTTTGCTTCATGAACATGTTTAGATTAGTTTTTACTTCTGTTTAGCACTTTTAATTCATATATCATTGAACTGCTACTAAGGAATCCACTTTCCTTAGTAGGTGCTCATTCGCACAAGCTAGGGATAAAACCCTAGCAACAAGGAGGAATGCTCTTGTTTGTACCCTAACTTTGATTCCCACTCTTCCATCATACGATTCTAAAAGTGCGAGCCATGGTCAGTGACAAGCTCTTTTGGAATCCCAAACCGAGTAATAATCTAGTTGAATACGAAGTGCGTAGCTGTCTCACCATTGGATCTAACTATAGGCATAGCCTCAACCCATTTCATGAAGTAATCAATAGCCACTATGATATGATGATGCCCCCCAGCTGAAGATAGGTTGCAATCCATAAAATCAAGCCCCCACTTAGTGAAGGGACCGGCGGTGATGATGAGATGTAACGGGGCAGGTTTCAAACGCATATTACGTGCAAACACCTGGCAAGGGTGGCACCTCTTGACCACATCTACACAATCCTTAAATATTGATGGCCAGAAATAACCCACTCTTAATATTTTTGGGGTTGTAGAAAGCCCAGATAAATGACCACCACACGCCCCTTTGTGGCAATCATTCAGCGCTACCTCATCCTTTTCATGAGTTAAACAACGTCGTAAAATGGAATCTACCCCACAGTGGTACAAAGTGTTATCCACTATGAGGTAATTCTTAGACACGTGATGTAATCGTCACCGTTCATCCCATGAGAGGTGAGTAGGGACCTTCAATGTTTGTAAATATATAATGATATCCCCATACCATGGGTCTAAAGTTGAGATTAAGAAGATGTACTCATCGATAAACGTATCTTCACAAACCAACTCCTCGGCCTCTCTTGGGAAATTCGATATAAGCTCTGCAAAAATTAACGATTTCTTCGATTTTGCTGAAACAAACTCGAGATCGAATTCTTGCAAGATGACAATCCATTTATTATATTTTCCCCCAATCATCTTTCGAGTGAGGAAGAATTGAAACGGATTGACATGGGCTACAACCAAGGTCTAGTGAAGGAGAATATAATGTCTCAACTGTTGAACCGCATGTATGGTAGCTAAGGAAAGCTTCTCAACATGAGAATAACGGATCTCTGTGTCAATAAGATTCTAGCTTAGATAGTATATGACATGCTCTTGGAGCTCCTCATCCTCTTGAACCAAAACCATACCAATCGTCTCCATGGACGCGGCCACATAAAGTAGGAAATCACGGCTATAGTCTGGGGGCTAATCATTGGGGCCGATGCTAGGGCTTTATTGAGTGCATCAAAGGACTCTTGGGATTTCTCATCCCAACAAAAGGTGGTGTCCTTCTTCAAAAGACGCATGAAGCCTCTAGTCAAATTGGCAAAATTGACAATGAATCTCCATAAGAAGTTTTCCATGCCTTGCAAACATTGAAGATGAAAAATATTTTTCAGGGGAGACAACTGAAGTATTTCCTCAACCTTCAAAGGGTCAACTCTTATACCCTCTTTAGAAACAATGAATCCTAACAAGCAACCAGACTTCACACAAAAGATGCACTTGTGAGGATTTAACCTAACCAAATAATGGTGGCATCTTTCGAATACCAATCTCAAATGATAGGAATGACGCATTCTCATACGAGAATGAGCAGCAAGGTCATCCAAAAATACTTCAATAATTGATTTGAGATAGTGGAAAATCAAGGTCATGGCCCGCTGAAAAGTAGCTCCGGTGTTCTTAAGGCCAAATGGCATTTTCCGATATGCAAAAGTTCCCCAAGGACAAATAAATTCCATCTTATGTTGGTCCTCAGGATTAATTTGTATCTGATTGTATCTGGAAAAGCCATCCATAAAGGAAAAAACCTCGCTACCCGCACACTCATCCAAAATCTTATCAATAAATGGTGTGGGGAAATTGTCCTTAGGACAAGCATGATTCAAATCATGGAAATCAGTACATATGCGGATCACTCCCTATTTCTTATCCACTGGAACGGGGTTTGAAACCCACTACTTCAAGGAAATGGGATAGATAAAAGTGGCTTTCAACAGTTTCTCTATCTCTGCCTTAATCACAGGTGCTTTCCTAGGATTCACCGCACGCAAGCATTGTCGAACAGGCTTAGCGTTGGGATAAGTCTTAATCTCGTGTTCAACAATGCGAGGGTCAATGCCTGGCATTTCATCATAAGAACAAGCAAAGATATCACGAAATTATTTAAACAGCTTGGTATATTCTTGAATCTCAGCATGGGAACATTCTGCCCCAATATAGACATTCTCTATCCTACTAGGATCGCGAGAGATATTCATAGGAATCGTTGGAGATATATTTTCCATGTTTCCATCAGCCATCGGACCAAGAGAGCTTAATGAAACCATGGGACTACCAACTCTCTCACTAAGAAATTTCCTAAAGTCCTCATGCTCCAAGCGGTCAAGCTCGGGAAGAAAGTAAGATCTATGATGGAGCTCTTCCCATGGTGGCTCAACTCTCGACATGGCCTCAAATCGCTTCGTCTGAAGGAAAAACACTATCAAGGCAGTCATGTGCATGAGAACACTGTACTGCCCATGCAGGAAGCACATATGGGTCCTCCTCCTCCGTCCGCAAAGAGGAAGGACTAGGATTTGCAACACACTCAAGATTAGCTTGATAAGCTACCATAGTTGCAAGCAACGGCATGTCTGTCACGTTGGGCTCACTCGAAGTATTCGATGTAGGAAGAATCGAAGGATATTCCATATGACTCATGCAAAAAGACACCGATCTCATAGATGTCAAAGCCTCACTGGAACTAGACCCTATCATAAGGATAGGTGTAGGACAACTAAAACTTCCCATGAGGGATGGATACATGCCTACACCCACACTCCCAGTTTCCATCTGAGAGTGCTCTACGATCGGGATCGAAGCTCCCGAAGATGTGGTAATTGACGGATTCTTGAATGACATTTGATCAATCATAACTATCTTCCCATTAAATGGAAAGCATACAATGTGAAATAGGGAAGAAGCTACGGCTTGCATACTGTACATCCAATTCCCACCGAGCAAGAGATTGTAGTCAAGGGGCGCATCAACCACCTCGACCTCCATCGCAATGGTCTTCCCTCCCAAATGGACCTTAAGGGAAGGAAGGATCCTATGCACCCTAAATGATCTCCCATCAAACACAGTTAACATGGTCACAGATTTACACAGCTCAGGGGAACCTAAACCCTTCCAACATGATAAATACATCACAAAAGTAGCAGTGCCTTCATCAATCACAGTGTGCTTGACGGTCATGTTAATACATTCTACGTGAATCAAAAGAGACACATAGTAAGGAAAGTGAGGATGAAGTCCTATGGTTTCAAATTTAATCATGGAGGAAGAATTATCATCATTCACACCAAGGGCAGAAATCAAAGCCTTCCTTTGCGAAGGACAACTCTGAAGTACTTCTAGTGCAGACATTGCACAAGGAGTGTGACCCAAATCCTTGAGAACATAATAGTTTTGGGCGGCTTGGGCATTAGGATTGTGCCCCAAACGCTTAAGGAATCCCTTAGGAATGCGAGGTGCAGCTTCAATTTTATCCACTGGTTTTTCAATACGCAAAGGAGTCCCTGGTGGATCAGGTTCCTTTCCTGGGTTGGGTTGTGACGAACCATAGTCCTTCGCATGGGTCACAACTTTGACAACACGTACCATGTTAATGCAACCATGACCACTACCCTTCGGCGGATCTTGATCACCACCATACTGATCATGGGTCCTCGAGTTCATATTTTGATTGTGAGGTAAAGGGTTAGTCAACACAACTAGGCCCTGTGCTAAGAATCTCGAGGCTTCATTGATATGAGGGCACAAGTAAGTGAGGTGATCTTCCTTACACAACTTGCAAGGAAATTTAACCTTACGTTTAGCTTGCTTGTCCCCCCCAACAATACAGGCATTCTTGTCATTATTATTAACATTTTAATTCCTATTCCCACCCTTTTGATTATTCTTACCCTTCTTTTTATTTCGTCCGAGTTGTTGGTTACCCTTCTAGTCTGACGATTGCACCAAAAGCACACTCGCTGTTTGGGCGGGTTGAGATGAAGCCGTGGATTGTCCCAAAGCAGATTGGTTGATTAACAATTGACTGACTTCTTTTGCAACCGAATGCATAGGTTTAGCACTTGCACAACCAACAATGCCATCGGCATGTGGTCCAGGTTTAACTTTGGGGTCGAAACTAGAATGCAAAGCATTGGGAATGATCTCATATAACAAACTGGATTGAGCACAAATCAAATCCAGTTCCTGTGCCCTAAAAATGGCTTATTCCTCATTTTGCACTCTAGATGTAGAAACATCCTTCGCTATATACGGCAATAACGACTTAAGGAACCATTCGAGGAGGAATTCCGACGGTATAAAGGCTTTAATCAACCTCTTCCATCTACGCCACTCTTGGATATGATCCAAGATATGTGTGGCTTTATCCTACCAAAATGTCAACAAGAGTTCTGTATCAACGTCATAACGCACTGATAGCTAGAAGTGGTTCAGAAAAGTCATCACTAGGTCATCGAACAAAGCAAACGCTCCCTAGGTAAATCTATATACCATTTCGTGGCAGGCCTTGTAAGGGTGTGTTGAAACAGCCTTAAATGGATTGATTCTTGGTGTAAGGAATTCAAAGAGCACCATAGGTGAAAGGTAGTAACATGTTCACTCAGATCCTCTCCCGGTTTTCCCTCTAATTTGGGTATGTCCAAGGGAAGCTTAGTAGGGACAGTCGGCCAAGCCGAGTCATGAGCTACAAGATCATTCGTTAATCTTGACAAGTCAGGAAGATTCAATGTCACGAGGAAAGGGAGCCTAGGATGAGTAGGTCAATGGACCACTCCCTGATAGTTCTGATTCACATAGGTCTGATTACCATAACCACCATGGTCTTGGCCATAGTTCCCTCCTCCTGTTTGACCCGTATAGGGTGGCATGGAACCACCATATTGTGGTGTACCTTGACTACTTGGAGCTACAAAGCCATAATTTGGAGAGTAAGCAAGTTGTTGATACCCGCACCCATAAGGTGAAGAACCCTGTTCATACTGCGTCCCATAATAGGGTCCATAAGTCATCGCATGAGATGTGCCATGAGACACTCCATAAGTAGGAATATATGCTTTGGAAGTAGGAATATACATTCCGGAAGTAGGAACATATGCTCCGGAAGTAGTAATATGACCTCTAGAAGTATGAACATGACCTCCCAAAACAATGGGCTGTGCATGAACCTGATACACAACTTGTAGAGTAACCGCAGTACGGACATGACATGTAGCAACGTTCTGGCCCGAAGGACCACGTGAATGAGGTGGAGGGTGAACATTCAAAGAAATAGGGACAGAGGATGAAGGGACCTATGTAATTATGTACACGTTATTCCCTATAGTCACTCATCTCAGATTTGGTATCCTAATAGGATCACTAACCCTAGACCTAGGAGGAATATGTGATGTAGCTTCCACCGCCGGGATGGAAGGTGCAATGTGACTTGTGCTCCCAAACCTCTCCACATGGTAAGGAATGAGAGTGCCCCTAGGCATAGTGTTAGGCTCAAACTCAGACTCAACATGGAATGCCAAATCATGTGTGGGAAACCCAGACATACCATAACTACCATAACTAGTGCTTACGGGTTCGAAATGAGCCTCATCATCTTTCGGCATTCCATACCAGCGATGCGTCAATGAGGGATCAACACTAGAGTAAGTAGGTCTATCATGAAAAGTACCTATCTCAGAAATTACAGGACCTAACTCAATCAAATTAGGTGAAGGATCATAGCTAGGAGTAAACTCCCCATCTTCCACTTGAATGGGAGAAGGTGGTTTAGGAATACCTTCTACATGGTCTCCCATCGTGTGTCAATCAATGTGCAAAGTAGTTCGCCTGGAATGTCTATTTCTCTCTCCCAAAGGAGGAGGAGATGTAGAAGGTGGAAGTCTTGCTAAACGACGAGAATGGTGAGGAGCCACACTTGAATCCATAATGACTCAAAAAATATAAAAGACTCTCTATCTACGCAAACCCTAGGCAAGCTAACGTGCAGAGAGAAATCACCAAGCAAATCTAAAGCCAGCCATAAGCAATCAAGGGTAGGATAAGTGAGCTCCCGAGTGAAGCAAGTATGTCTCACCTAGGAGAGGCTTGAGACTCCCATACACAACAAGTGGAGGTACATAACCAATTATTGTGGCCCTCAAATTCAACGCGTAAATCGACTGTACTGTCCGACCCCAACCTGGCCGAGACACCCGCAGAATAACCCCTGCAGAGTACCCCCTCGATATCCTAGGTAAGGCCACTAAGGTCACCTCAATATAATCAATGCTTAGGTGGATAGTCGTAGGCGGGATTGACCATATGGGCAGGGTAGCAAAGCCCAAAACTCTCGAAAGAGCCCCCATATATGAATACAATCCTGGAAATATCTCCGGTGCTACTAAATTATGACTAGTGGTCATCCTAATCAATAACCGCTCACACTGCCTCATGCTTAACTCCCTTTTGAGAGGAGTATCCTGAGAAACACTGGTTATACCAAGGAATTTCACACACTCACCTAGATAGACACATACATGTTGTTGTTTAGTGGTCTTGGAGAATTTACTCACAATGAACTATTCCAAGACCCTAAAACCTAATCTTGTTGGTGAACCCTATCAAATAAAATAGTGCAGTTCATTTTAATTAAGCGTTGATTTTAATTGGCTTTATTGCTCAAAAGAGGTATATGGTCGTGCAACTAATGGCGTTATGACACAACCTGAAGCAAAGTGCACACCTAACAATTAATCCAACTGCATTGTGTCCATGAAAAACAGGGTATGCTACTACGTGAAATGCACAATTTTCAGCAAATGATAAATGCAAGCTTTCCTATATGAAATCCTGACTAATACTCCAAAGAAAATCTAGTGAAAGTACTATGCAAAATGCAAGATGCAATGCATGATGATAAGCAAATATTTTGGATTTTTTGAAATAAAAATGAGATATAAAAGCAAAAGAATGGCTCTACAACCCCCAGACTCTGCAAGCACACTCAAGCAGCACTCAAGCAAAGTACTAAGGTAAAATAAATCTAATGCACTAATCCCAAAACAAAAAATCGAAAATGCAATGACAAGAACATTCTTCAAAAAAGAAATTTTACCCTAAAAAAAACGCCTCTGGTCAGAAATAGAGGTGTATACAGACTCTAGTAGTATCAAAGGAGACTCAGCAATCATCAAAATTCACCCAGCAACCATCCAACTTCCTCTAGAAGGAAAAACTAAGGGCATACGCGGCTGTTCGCAGTAAACCCGCGTGTGTACGCGGAAATAGCAATGAAACCCGCGTATATACATGACTATGAGTTAAAAATCCACGTACAGGAAGAAAGGTGCATAAAAATAAAGGCAAACAGACAAGCTGAGACAAACTTCACACCAATCAGACACTACCAGGGAAACATGCCCTCAGACCCGGCACAAAAACAAGAGAAAAAGAGCAATGCCGATAGAAAACCCCCAAAGGAAAACTACTTGGAACTCCCCAGTGGAGTCGCCAATTCTGTTACAGAGAGAAATTCCTATGGCTTGGGGTACCACAACAGACAGCTTGACTCCAGAAATAAATCCTTTCCAATATGCAATAGAAATCAAATATCTAACACTAAAGGATTAGACCTCGTACCTTATTTTGAACGATTGAAGTAGATCCCCGTTGAGCTTTCCAACTTCAGCTTTAATTGATAAATCACTTCCTCAATGACAAGTAAACAAGACAAGCATACTATATATATTGGTGTTAGATCTATTCTAGCCTATATAATCAACAATGTATAAACATTTGAAATCATCCATGGATAAAATATTCATTCAAACATACATTATTGGACAGGAAAAGATATTTCTATTAATATAAAATCAAAGATTACAATGGATACAACCTCTGTCGACACGTCTACGAATTGGAGAAACTGAATCCCCCAGTTGGGCCTCCACCACCTCAATCCTCCATCTCTTGATAGCAAGCTTACAAACAAAAGGCAAGCTTGGGAAGAACACAAAAGTGCTCTAAGGGACAAAGGGATGTAGACTCAAGCACAAGTTCCGGCAACAATAGACTATAGTTTATTTGCTCTCAATTCTCTTATATTCCTTCAATGTATCAAAGAGTTCCTTATATAGTTTTTCAAAGGGGTAATTAAAGGTCGAATCCGAGCGATCTCAAGGCATATGGAAGGCCAGGAGTCAAGTGAGTCGGATCCATGTCAAGAAAAACTCCAAAAGGATTTGGATTTTGCACACATCTCGATGTATGTGGTTTTAGGGGTCAAACCCATGTATATATGCGATTAGAGGTTTAAAATTTGCATGTATTAATTTGCATGTATTAATTTTCGTATGTTTATAGGGATGGTCAAGGTAACATCAAAGGACAAAAAATGGTCCAATGGGTCTAAGGCGTCTGCAGAGGGACAGGGGAAGGTCATACAAGTGTGATTCACCTGGAGTGGTAAAATCAGCTATAACACATATGATATGTCACACATTACTTGTATCTCACCCATTGATGGGAACCATATTAATACAAAAATCAAAAGCCACCATGCCCCAGCCCTAGAGGCACCACCTCTCCACAGCAAATCCTATGATTTCCATCAGTCATACGATGAGCTCCTACCCTCACACATCAGGGGGCAATCTGTTAACCTGAAAAATCCCTCACTCAGCTCTACATGGCCTACACCACCCAAGGACACCCATACATGACCCTCATTTCACCCCATTAGACCCCCACACCCTCAAAAAGGCTTAAGAATGAGCAAAAGGGCTTAAAACCCCCCAAAAGGAGCCTAAATAACTCTCCTAGGGGCTAAAACCTCCAAAAAGGGGCTAAAACCCCTCAAAGGAGCCTAAAACCCTAAAAGGAGCTAAAGTTAAGGCAGAAAGGGCTAAAAGCCAAAAAAAGGGGCTAAAGCCCGGACCAAGGGCTTAGAACCCTAAAAAATCTATAAATAGAGGGGTGGGGGTCACTCTCAAAATATTCTTCCCTTGCATACTGTTATGCTTCCCATGGATTCCTTGAGACCCCTTTATCTCTCAAGCCACCCACACTCCCTCTCCTCCACTGTCCATTGAGCCATAGCTCCCCCATCCAAGAGAGGTGCTTCTCCAAGCTAGGGCATGGCAGCCCCTTTCACCAAAGAGAAGGTATACCAGTGTTCTTTTCTTACATTTGCTTTACTGTTTTATAGTTTTTCCTAACCCATTTTTGTTTGTAGGTTTATTTCTAACATGTTTTTGCAGGAATTTTATTTCTAATAGTTGTTTGCAGGTTTCTGGAGCTAACCCTAACGATGTTTGCAGAGGGGTTTCCAGCCATTCCATTTCTTGCTTGTCGTTTACTTTCTTTCCATATTTTTTTCTTGTATTTCACCTGCAGGAACTACCCTTCCATCCTATAGACAGAAGGTAGCCATTCCTTCCCTGTAGCAAGGGAGAAATCCCTGCTACACCTATTGCTCATAGGGTTCAGGTGGTGGCACCGCTTATTGCCTACAGCACATGCGCGGTGCCCTGAATATATCCAGAACACAAAGAGAATGAGAATGTCATTATCTCCAATTAAAAGGAGTATTCTAAGGGAAGAAACCCATTGTTTTGGTGGATGGAGGCACTACCCATAATTGTATTGATATTGTAATGGTGGACAAAATAAATATTCCCACTAAATCCTTTGATGGGTTTACTATCATAACCCCGGGGAATCATTCCATGGACATCACAAAATGGATTCCCAAATTGCAAGTGACCATTGGGGAATATACAATTATTGACAAATTTTATGTGGTGGATGTGGATAACACAAACATAGTGCTGGGAGTCCAATGGTTATTCTCAATTGGTGAACATTCCGTGAACTACCAAGTTTCAGAAATGAAGTTCAAAAATTCTGATGGAAAACAAGTTGTTCTGAGAGGTATGAATACCTACCCAAATCAAATGGTCTATTCCCACAGTATGATGACTATACTCAGACATTAAGACATAGATTGGGATACTGTATGTTATATTGATACCCAAGGATCAGCCATATAAATTTCCCAACATCCAGAGGACATTAAGGTACTACTAAAAAAATATGAGAGAACTTTTGGAGATCTTCCTCCATGTAGACCACCAAATAGAGGAGTTGATCATGTGATAGAATTGAAGGTAGGGACCCTTCCTATCATGATTCAACCCTACAAGCACCCCAAAAGACTCAAAGATGAAATTGAGAAGACCATGAGTTGTTGGAATTGGGGTTGATCAGACCCAGTACGAGTCCTTTTGCTTCTGTGGTAGTTTTGGTGAAGAAAAAAAATGGGACCTTGAGGATGTGCAAGGACTATAAGGATTTGAATAAAATAACTATTAAGAATCGATAGCCCATCCCAAGGATTGATGAGTTAATGGATGAGCTACATGGGGCCACATTTTTCTCCAAGATTGATGTTCATTCTGGATATCATGAAATTCGAATGAGAGAATAAGACATACAGAAAACAACTTTCCTATATCATTATGGCCATTTTGAATTCATAGTCATTCCCTTTGGCTTGACTAATGCACCTACAACATTTCAATCTTGCATGAACATGGTATTTAGGGAGCATATGCATAAGTATGTGTTAGTATTTTTTTATGATATTGTAGTTTATAGAAAAAATCGAAAAGAACATCTACAACATTTAAAATTTGTACTAAATACTATTGCAAATTAGTACTTGTATGCAAAGTTGTCCAAATG
This sequence comes from Pseudotsuga menziesii, assembly GCA_001517045.1. Lineage (NCBI taxonomy): Eukaryota > Viridiplantae > Streptophyta > Pinopsida > Pinales > Pinaceae > Pseudotsuga > Pseudotsuga menziesii. Next base: position 911,349 of record LPNX010267881.1, on the reverse strand, counting down.
TGAGTGTTGTCAAAAATATTGCAACTTCTATGGACATAAGCTATTCCTCTAGTCTGAATGGTTCAGATCCAGAACAAATAAGTGAACGACAAAGGGTGAAAACCTTCCCTGAATGTTGTAAACACCTGGAATAACACTTTGATGATGAACCTGTGTACCTGCAGAACATGTCAAACAAAAAAGGACATCAAATCTACTAGAACATTATCTACACATCCATACTAGTGACTAAGGAATCTTGTAACATATACATGCGAGATCAATACAACAGATATGTGGGACGGAAATCAGCTTTGCATTAAGAAATCAATGAAAGAGCTTACAACCATGTTCCTTAGTGTTGACAAACTCCTCCACAAGACAAACACCTCATCCTCGGTAGCTTCGACTTGCTCTCTTGTGCTCTCTAACAGATTGGGCCAGATAGTCAATTCAGCAGCATAACATTACCATCCAGTTCTCTCCCTCAACTATGGGACATGAGCTTGTATTTATAGGGCTCAATGGATAGGGATAGTTGAGAGAATTGTGGGGGAGGTGGCCATAAGATCCTACCAAGAGGGATCTCATCTCCAACCAACCCAGATTGATAGGATAATGTAGGACATGAGGCTTAAGTTCTAGAAGCCTCGAGAATCCTCTTTTTTTCCATTTTTACCAAGGGTACCGTTTATATACCTTTATGACAGAGCAGTGAAGGGTAAGAACCACTCCAAGAAGAAAGCCCGTATGCAGGGGCACTGCTCATCTATAACAGGACTCGGGTGGTGTTGTATAAGGTACCACTCATCAGCTAAAGAGAAAAAGCGGTGCTAGGGTTTTTTTATGTAAAATTGACATTTGGAGCACTGTTTCCACTCCAAGTTTGGGATTTAGGGAAAACATAGATGTTAGAGATCTTATCACATGTTGGTGATAGGATTTGGGTATAACAGTGAGCTTGGAATTACTGAGTTGTTGTATCTTGCACATGTGATTGGAAAAGAGGGAGTGAATATTCACATGGAAAAGATCCAAGCAATCACTGATTTTCCAATTCCCAAGAATGTCATAGAACTGAGAGGACTCCTTTGAATTTATACTCACTATTGGAATTTTGTCAAAGGATTTTCTCAATTGGAAGCTACCTTGACTAATATCACCAAGAAATATGCCTTCCATTGGTAAGAGGAAGTTGAAAATGTTTTTGATAGGATGAAAAATGTTATGAGCATCTATCTAGTTCTTTCTTTACTTGATTTCACTCAGCCATCTATGCTTGAGTTTGATGCCTCTAGGGAGGGTATTGGAGTAGTACTCATGCAAAAAAACCATCCAATTTCCTTCAAGAGTAGAAAGTTGCAGCCCCATGAAATACATTATTCCATATATGAAAAGGATATGTTGTCCATAATGCATGCTTTGTACAAATTCCGAAAGTACCTAGTGGGCAGTAAGTTTGTGGTTAAAACTGACCACAACAACTTGAGACATTTCTTGACCCAAAAATAGCTTAATGACAGAAAACAAAAATGGGTAAGTAAATTTCAAGCTCATGACTTTGATATAGAGTACAATAAGGGAAATGTGAATGTAGTAGCATATTCTCTATCAAGGAAACCAACCTTTTCTTCTATGGAGGTCCCTATGGGTTGGAAAGTGCAACTATCCTTAGATCACTCTAGAAATAAATTTTCCTGTGAACTTATAGAGGGTGAAATTAGAGATGGCATCTACAAACTAGTGGATGGGATCATCTACTACAAGGACAGGATTTACTTAGTACCAGGATGAGATATAAGAAAGAAGATTTTTGGAAGTTTCCCGTGATTCACCACTAGAAAAGCATCATGGTTTTCTGAAACTTACCAAAATATTAGAGAAAGGTTTTTGTTACAGCTGATTTTACCACACATGGTGGATCACACCTTTATGGCCTTCCCTATCCCTCTGCAGACTCTTTAGACCCCATGGACTATTTTTGTACCTTTGATGTTTCCAAGATCATCCCTAAAAACACGCAATAATTGCCATATGCGAATTTTAATCCCTTTCTCGCGTATGTACATGGATTTGACCCTTAAACCCGCGTACATCAGGATGTGTGCAAAAGGCCAAATTATTTTGGAGTTTTCCTTGATGTGGATCTGAATCACTTGTCTCTTGGCCTTCCATATGCCTTGAGATCGCTCGGATTCGACCTTCCATTACCCCATTGAAGAGCTATATAAGGAACCCTTTGGATACATTGAAGGGAGAGGAATTCAAGAGCAAGAAAACTATAGTCCATTGTTGCCGGAGCTTATACTTGAGTTTGCATCCCTTTGTCCCTTAGAGCACTTTGTGTTCTTCCCAAGCTTTCCTTTTTCTTGTGATGTTTCTACCAAGAGATGGAGGATTGAAGTGGTGGAGGCCCAAGTGGGGGACTCAGTTTCTCTGATTCGCAGACGTGCCGACAGAGGTTGTCACTATTGTAATCTCTATTTTATATCAATAGAAATATCTTTTCTTGTCCAATAATGTGTATTTAAATGAGTATTTGATCCATGGATGCTTTTAAATGCTTATATGTTATTGATTATATATGCTAGAGTAGGTCTAACATAATTATATATAGCATGCTTATCTTGTTTGCTAAATGTTGAGGAAGCAAATTGCCAATACAAGCTGGAGTGGAAAAGCTCAACGGGGATCTACACCAACTATCTAGAATAAGGTGCGAATCAAGATCCTTTAGTGTTAGATATTTGGTTTCTCTTGCATATAGGAAAGGATTGATTTTTGGAGTTAATCTATCTGTTGTGGTACCCCAAGCCATAGGATTTTTTCTCCGTAACAGAATTGGCGACTCCGCTAGGGATGTTCCTTGTTTTTCTTTGGGGTTGGGGGCACAATGTGCTTGATATTCTTGAATTGCTCTTTTTTTCTCCTTGTTTCTATGTTTCATTTTATAGTATGTTCATCCATTGACACTCCCCTTTATTGGTTTGACCCTTGGCCTACTTTTTACCACTGCCTTCTCTGTATACGCAGGTTTTTGGCCAAAAGTCGCATACATACGTGGATTTTTGGCCAAAAGTCGCGTATACACGCAGGTTTTTGGCTAAAATCCGTGTATACATGCAACTTTTTGGCCAAAAGTCGCGTATATACACAGTTGTTCTTTAAACAGTCGTGTACATCCTCCCTTTTGGTGAGTTTGATGTTGTGGGAAGTTGTTGGGTGGGTTGTGAGTGTGGTTGGGTCTTCCTTGGGTCTAATGTTGTCTAGTGTTGAATGCTTATTTTGTGATCAAAGACCTCTTTTTCATTGATTTTTCTTTGAAAGTAGTTTTAGTCATTTATCCTTTTTTTTCCATTAGTGCATTACTCTTTTTTGTCTCGGTGTCTTGCTAGGATTGTGTTCTATACTTGCTACAGAGACTGAGAGTTTTAGATGACTTTTATTGCATTTTTAATTCTTTTATATTGAAAAATACAAGGTAGTTGAATTTTTTGCATATGGATTTGAGGAGGTACTTGCATTGGATTGCTTGGATGAGAGTTTTCTTTAGGCTTTCATATAGGAAGGATTGCATAGGCATTCGGAAAGGAATATATATTTATGCATCTCATGTAGTGGCATACCCTAATTTTCATTCTACAAGATTGCACTTGGCATCGCTTGTTAGGTGTGCACTTTTATTTCACTGTTGAGTCTTCATATCATTAGTTGCATGACCATTTCCCTTTGAGTAATTACAGCCATTAAAATCAATGCATAATTTAAAATAAACTACACATTTATCTTTTATAGGGTGCACCAACAAGACTAGGTTTTAGGGTCTTGGAATAGTTCATTGTGAGTAAATTATCCAAGACCACTAAACAAAAAAAATAGGTGTCTGTCCAGGTGAGATAGTGAAATCCTTGGTATAATTAGTGTTTCTCAGGATGCTCCTCTTACACGGGAGTTAAGCACGAGGCAGTGTGAGCAGTTATGATTAGGATGACCCCTGGTTGTAACTGAGTAGCACCGGAGATATTTCTGGGATTGTATTCATATATGGGGGCTCTTTCGAGAGTTTCGGGCTCTGCTACCCTGCCCATATGGTTAATCCCACCTGCGACTGTTCGCATGATCATTGGTTATATTGAGGTGATCTCAGTTGCCTTACCTAGGTTATCGAGTGGGTACTTCGCATAGGTTATTCTACCAGTGTCCTAGCTAGGTAGGGGTCAGACAGCACAGTCACTTTATGCGTTGAAGCTGAGGGCCACTATAATTGGTTACATACCTATGCTTGTAGTGTATGGCAGTTTTGAGCCTCTCCTAGGTGAGACATACCTGTTGCATTCAGGAGATCACATATCCTCCCTTTGGTTTGCTTGTATTTTGGCTATATATTTCCTTTGGAGTGTTCTCTTTGTGCACTAGTTGGCCTTTGGGATCGCGGTTACTTGAGTATATTTATGCTCTATTGAGTTTGGGTCCTTTTATTTTTGGCATGCCTAGTATCCTATCACCCGTCCTTGGTCCTAGTATGGACCCTGGTGTCAGACTTGGGGGAATTACATCCCCTTACCTTGCTCATAGATTTGGGAGTGGTCACATTCTGCCCTCTATTCCATTTGTGGAGGTTGGGGGAATCACATCCCCTTACCTTGCTCATAGATTTGGGAGTGGTCACATTCTTCCCTCTACTCCATTTGTGGAGGATGTTGACTCCATTCTCTTGGTCTTTACACCGATGGTCACCCTCACGGGGGTGGTAGTGGATGCGTGAACGTTGGGTCTACACCTTAGTTTCCTTTTTATGTCCCATCATTCATCACATTGTTTCCTTTGGGTGCAGTTGTCATGATCATTCATCCCTATATTCTATAGTTTGGATTTTTTATTGACTATTTTGGGTTGTTTTGGACTAATATGGTTGTCATGTAGGGTCCAATTTTTGTACATTCTCTCTGAGGTTTCGACCCTTTCATTCCTATCATAGGTATTATGTATGAATTGGCATATAGGTTAGGATATCACATCGCTTTCACTTATGCATTGCCTTATGACCATTCCATCTTAACCTTAGGTACAAACCCATTCCATGGTATCACGGAACCTTCATGCTGCTGTTAGAAGTGATATTATGTGAATGGTAGAGCTTTCCTATACATGGGTATCCTAGTTACCTCCCTTTTGCATTTGGTACCCATGCTGTGAGTCCTCTCAAAGGTCTAGGAGTCCCTTTTTATCCCTCCATGTCCTTGAGCAAGAGCCTCATACTCCTCTTGAACTTTAGGCTGGCATTTCCCTTGGACTCCCTTATATATGTCAAGTTATAATTTCATTATCATGAGTTTTGCTTGCCTTATTAAACCTTATGCTGGCTTCCTTGACTTTGATTATCAGCCATATAGCCCGAGCTTGTCTCATGTCTAGCCATGCAGAGCCATTTTATATATCCTTTGCAGCTTGATTCCCCATTTTTACCGAGAGGGGATGTTCCCCCAAGTGTCGGTATCCTACACATGTGTCCTTACATTGAGAATAGGTATGTTTCGCTGCTTGGAACTAGTTTGTTTGCCCCTTGACACTCATCTCCTCCCAGTGTGTAACTTTAAAGCACTTTTATTCTTTTTCAAGCTTTTCAAATATTTGAAAAAGTCCAAAAAAAAATTAAAAAACCAAAAAGCAGGACAAGAAAAGATGTTATCTTTGGAAACAATCGAGTCGTGTCACCTTCAAACAGAACACTGTGTATCACATCCATTGGTTGGGTTAATAGTTTGAATTTAGGAGCTGTACTCATTTCTCAGATTTTATCTCCACCAACAAGTTAAGCTTCCAATCCTTATGGAGCCTCTGTCGATGCCTCCTGTGTTGCAGAGATGTCCTAGTTTTTTATATTGAGTCTATGCTCCCTACATTTAGTCACCATTTGCCTTTATTCTCTTGTTCAAAGGAATTTGAAGCCTAAGTTGGCCATTCCTCAATTCTCTTGACTTTGCATGTCAGCCATTCCCAGTACCGTTACTAGTTCGTGCACATTATGATCGAGTCCTTCCACATTATACAGCTTTGCTGAGTACCTCATGTTGGATGATGGGAGATGCCTTAATTCCCTCCTTCCAATGGATTTCATCCCATCGACTTCAGATCATTTATTCGAGGATGGGAATCTAGAGTCATTTTTTAGTGCCTTGAGACTTGCAATCATCAGTGGCAGGTTCTCTCGCCATCGACTATTTTTGGGAATATATCAATGTCCCCTGATAAATGGATTCTCTCAAGTGTTCAACCTCAACACATTTATTCACACTTGTTAGTTTTCACTCTAGTACCTTGATTCCCATTTTCATTATCGGTGGGTGATCTCACGTCTATTAACGATATACATCAATGACCGATAATCAGATGATGGACTACTATGTTCGACCTTGTCACCTCTATTCACATAGTAGGGAATGTACTCGTAGCAGATTGTGTCAAATACCTTCCATATTGGTGGCATATCTTACATGCTACCTCCTTGATCGTGCCAGTGTTCATGAGATTTCAGCTCTCGTGACTTGATTCCAGTATATGTCAGATATTTCCAGCCATTATGGAGATCTTGATCCATTACATATCTTCATCCATTATGGAGATCATGATCCTTTGTATATCTTCATCATGGAGATTCTGATCTATATTGTACGTGGCGATGACCATACATGTCATATTTTGTATCATGCTTATTCATGGCCATTATACTCTTATGTATCCGAGACTGCTACATCTACTTGCAGTTATGTGCACAGTCTGATCATTGTATTGTACTAATTGGATGGTTGGTTCTTCCACTGGGTTCTTCATCACTCCACTTCTGGGATGGACTTATAATGTATTTCGGCCATCGTATGACCCCTCTAACCTTACACATTAGGGGGCATCTGTTACAGCTAATTTTACCACACATGGTGGATCACACCCTTATGGCCTTCCCTGTCCCTCTAAAGATTCTTTAGACTTTTTGTACCTTTGATGTTTCCAAGATCATCCCTAAAAACACACAATAATTTCCATACGCAACTTTTAATCCCTTTCTCACGTATATACGCGGATTTAACCCTTAAACCCGCATACATTGGGATGTGTGCAAAAGGCCAAATTATTTTGGAGTTTTCCTTGATGTGGATCTGAATCACTTGTCTCTTGGCCTTCCATATGCCTTGAGATCGCTCGGATTCGACCTTCCATTACCCCATTGAAGAGCTATATAAGGAACCCTTTGGATACATTGAAGGGAGAGGAATTGAAGAGCAAGAAAACTATAGTCCATTGTTGCTGGAGCTTATACTTGATTCTACATCCCTTTGTCCCTTGGAGCACTTTGTGTTCTTCCCATGCTTGACTTTTGTTTGTGATCTTGTTATCAAGAGATGGAGGATTGAAGTGGTGGAGGCCCAAGTGGGGGACTCAGTTTCTCCAATTTGTAGACGTGCCGACAGAGGTTGTCACTATTGTAATCGTTGTTTTATATCAATAGAAATATCTTTTCCTATCCAATAATCTATATTTAAATGAGTATTTGATCCATGGATGCTTTAAAATGCTTATATGTTATTGATTATATATGCTAGAGTAGGTCTAACATAATTATATATAGCATGCTTGTCTTGTTTGCTAAATGTTGAGGAAGCAAATTGCCAATACAAGCGGGAGTGGAAAAGCTCAACGAGGATCTACATCAACCATCCAGAATAAGGTATGAATCGAGATCCTTTAGTGTTAGATATTTGGTTTCTCTTGCATATAGGAAAGGATTGATTTCTAGAGTTAATCTGTCTGTTGTGGTACCCCAAGCCATAGGAATTTTTCTCCGTAACATTTTTTTTCGGAAAGAATCCAAAGCTGATGTGCCGAGACATGTGAGTGAATGTAACATATTCCAATAGAATAAATTTGAGCACACCCATCCAACTGGTCTACTTCATCAACTTCCTATTCCAAATCAAAAATGGGAAAGCATTCCAATGGACTTTATCACTGGTCTACCCATGGTGCAAGGTAAGGATTGCATATATGTTGTAGTTAACTGACTAACCAAGTTTGCACATTTTTTTGATGTTCCTTCTACCAACTTAGAAGCTCAAATTGTTGAGATTTTCTTTAAATAAGTGTTCAAATTACATGGATTGCCAAAGATAATAATCATGACATTGATAATAAGTTTTCCAGTGCTTTTTGGAAAGAATTGTTTAAACTGGTGGGGACATAATTGAATCTCAGTACAAGTTATCATCCCCAAAATGATGGCCAAAATTAGAGAGTGAACTAGTGGCTTGAGGGTTATCTCGAAAATTATGTCACATGGATCATATGGTTGCATTTGGGAGAATTCTGCTACAATACTACTTATCATATGTCTATAGGCATGTCTCATTTCAAGGATTTGTATGGATACAAAGACACAACTTATGTGGATCAATATTTTGGAGAAAGTAGAGCACCAAAATTGAAGGACTAGATTCAAGATAGTCAAGATATTCTGAAATCACTGAAGAACAACTTGTAGACTGCTCAAAACCAATAGAACATGTATGCAGATAAGAACAAGATTGAGAGGAATTTTCAGAAGAATGACTTAGTGTATTTAAGATTGCAACCTTACAAATAAAATCAACTTTGAAGGGTAAAGGAGATGAAAAGTTAAAACCCAGGTTCTATGGTCCATATAGGATATAGTGAGGAAAGTAGGTGAAGTTGGTTATGAGCTGGATTTGCCTAAGAATAGTAAGGTGCATAATATTTTCCATGTTTCATGTATAAAGAAGGAAGTTGGGAAACAAGTAACACTTTCAACAGAACTTCCACCTTTGAATGATGAGGGGTAGTTAATTTTAGTACCATATAAAATATTGTAGACCCGAGAGAAGAAAATCATGAATAGAACCCTTAAGGAATATTTAGTCTTGGTGAAAGGGCTACCCAATGCAGATTCCACATGAGAAAATGAATAGGTATTGCAACGCTCTGAATTGCAATTGCTTAAGGACAAGTGAATTTTGGGAAGGGAAGACTGTAATGTCCCTCCCAAGTGACATACTATTGTTTTGTATTTATAACCCCTAGTGTTTCTAGCCTAGGAGGGGATAATTGTAAAAAAAATAATAAAGGATGTACAACTACTTATAGACTAGGATGCACTTTTCTTAATTGTAATTAACACCATGATGATTTTAATAATTTTATGTTAAGTAACGTGTTAGGTGAAAAGGAGGGTGCATGAGGCCATGTGGAACATGAGTTTTCAACTAGAAAAGGAAACTTGGATGAAATCAAGAAAACACTAAAAAGAAAACAAGCCAAAAGATATAAGCCTTCCAAATTAGTCAGAAGAGAAGCTTGGCCAGGACAAAGAAGGAAACTGGAGAAAAGATATCAAGATAAATAGCAGGAAACTCTTGGATGGCATAGTTTCTAAAAGAGAAAGAGAAAATTCAATAAAAAATGTAGGAGAGTGTAGTATCTAAATATGTAAAAGAAAGTCAGTGAAAAAGCACTAGGGCACAATTTCCAAAATGGTGAAAAGACATGTCAGGGTAAAAGCAGGAAAGCGAGCAAGTTTTTTCATTAACACATGAGGGTGAATTGTTCAATAAGGATTGGTAATTATTCCAAATTTCCTATATAGGAATGATATTGCACCCCTCTTCCAACTTTTGTTCATTGTGTTTTTGGTCTTAAGAGTTTGTTCTTTTTGGTTGAGTGATGTGCTTCAACTGAAGCTTTGGGTGATGTGACCCTTATCCATTGTGTTCCATATTTGTTCATCATTTCAGTGCAGCCATTAAAGAATTTTTATTAAAACTCTTGAAACCATTTCCATCCCAGTTCGATTTCTATTGCAGATATTGGGAGGTCTCCCATTCGTACCACATAAATATTCCTAGTATTCTCTTCATTTATGAGAGGTTTTGAGTTGGATATACAAGTGAGGAATGATGGATTCCAACCATTAATTATGGATAATAATAGGGCCTAATATAATATCCATATATGTTCCATATATTTTGCAGAGCTTGGGTAGTCTGCCACTCTAAATTCCCAAGATTACTAGTCTTTCTCTCTTATTGTAATAAGTTTAATGCTAATGGATGTAACTATGAGAATGCTGTGAGATTTATTTCAGTCCTCACTAGTCATAATTGGTGTATTTATGCCTCTTTTAAATTATTACATATATTTGAATCAATTTGGTTAAGTTTCATGAATATTTCTAATACCCTGCCTAGAATTCAATGAGTAATTGACTAGTTTCCAGTTTTGAGTGAATTATACAGTCTAAACACATAGAATTTATTTTATTTATGTTATGAGAATTCAATAACATGATAATTAATATCTTCCATGCCTAAATCTAAATTTTAGTGACCCCCTTCCTGTGTTTGGAAAACCCAGAAGATGAGCATATTGTGCAGTCCTAGAGACTAGTTTTTATAATGCGACCCTTATGATTCCTTTTGAATTTTTCTGATATATTATAAACATAAAAATGATGATTTAAATACCCACAATATATTTATATAATTATTATTAATCCTCTCATATATCCTGATTTCTTGGAAATTGTATTGTAAAGGTTTTAGTTGGCATAGGTTGGGATTCCCAGAATCCTGGCAGTAGACTTAAGACAGGTTGATGTTCAAAACCTAAAAGGGCCCAAAATCTATGGGCTTAGGAGAATGAACAATAAAATCCTTACTTTCCTTACTAATATCACCTAAACCCCATTTGTTTCCCTCACTCATCTTGCTAATTTCCCACTTAGTGAGCCTAAATTTTGACTTAGGTTCATTATTGGTGGTTTGTCTAAGACAAGTAGTGACACTGAGGTCATGAACATTATAGGTGGTAGTGCTAGGGTTTTTGTTGGTATAGATGGAAGATATGGAATAATAGTGGGATTGGAAGGTGTATCTGGGGTAGTGGTACCCGTAAGTGGTAGGGGAGATCCTTTGGTGGGAACATGTGCGATAAATGGGGCTCTGAATGGTTTAGGTGGGGGTGAGCATGGGAAGGGTCACATGCCATTGAAATATGATACTTCTCATGGTGGGATGAAAGGTGTTCTCTCCACTCATTTGACTGGGGATGGGGGGGATCAAATCCTCTTATACTTCTAGAGTTTTGGCGGTCATGGGACTGGAAAATCTAAGACAGTAGGTGACAGGGGAGTAAGCAGGAGAAAGGAAAAAAATAAATTCAATGGGAAGGATCATTACATACGCAGAGGTGGGAATAAGTCTAAGTGATGTAATCAACAAATGGATGGTAGGAAAAATGGTGGTTAAGAGGGACATGTGTTTAAAGTAGGTGGTTAGCATGTCTCTTACAACTCTTGTTGGAAAATTCAGCGACAAGGTGATGAATAGATATGATATTGATGCATGGGTTGAGGAGGTATGAAATCCACTATTTGGGTATTGTACTGAGGTTTCCATCCTCTTGAGAGGATGGTATGGGCTTAACTTTGAACAAGAGGAACGTGCTACAAAATTTCTGGGAACTACTTGGCTAAAGGGAAATGGGAGTCTCACGCTTAAAAGGTGGCACTCGGGGTTCGATCCTGTCACCGAAAAATATCATATATTGACATATTTGGGTTCTACTTCCAGATTTCCCCTTATTTATGTGACACCAAGAGGCATATCAAGCTATTGGGGACCATATCAGTCGATTCTTACATGTTGAGTATGATATACTCAAGGGTAAGGACAAAAGGTTGGGAAGGATGTTGGTGGAAATTGATGTTACAAAGGGATTTCTAGAAGAGTTGGAAATATAATGGAGGCATAAATCCTTTATATAGAAACTATATTATTGGGGGCTCCCATTTAGGTGCTCCAAGGGTAAAGAAGTTGGACACATGTGGAAGAACTTTCAATCTTATAGTACTAGTTCAGTCAGTGATGATTCATCAAAATTTTATGGTGAATGGTCATTGGATGATGTCGAGAAACCAGAGGCCTCGAAGCTACTAGGCTAGTCTTAGCCTCGATGGTATGCAGTGGATACTAGTATCAACCTAAATAACCAACCAAAATTTAATAGGTAAGATTCAATACATTGATCCTCATTTATTTGAAACATTATTGTCTAATGATATAAATCACCTGTCACAATGTTCCTTGTAATAGAAGATATTGGGGGGAAACTTCTCCATAAACTGTTTGGGAAATGTGGATGGGGGACAGTTGGTTTTACCAGGATCCACTTATGCTTCATTTGAGGATCATTTTCCATCTTTATTGGGTAATGATAGTAATGAGTTCCTTAAGGAATTAGTGGGTGAATCCTTGCCTATGTTAAATTATGAAAGGTATGGTATAATACTCACACAAGATTGTAATATGGATGGGTCTCTTATGGGATAACGGCTGGAGGATAGGGGGATTAAATTTTCCATGGAATTGATGGGGGATCAATTACACGATGTCAGAAGGGGAAGTAGATATTGGGGGATAAGGATGGGGTTAATTTCCCATCTTTTAGTGACCTTGTAAAACATAAATCCATCTCGACATTTGTGTGGAATGTTCAAAAAATGGATATGAAGGTATTTCCTGATGGTTATTTTGGGGGATGGGAAACTAGAGATCAAATATGTTAATACCTAAATGAAAAAACAATCCTAGGGTTTTAAAGGGGGTTTTTGCGTTGGACCTATATCCTTTGAAAACTAGAAGTGCCAGAAAGGGAAATCCAAATCTGATTCTAATAAAAATAATGCAACCCAAGTGGAACCTATTTCATCTAGTGTTATGGCCCTGAGATAAAAAAAAAAAAAACCCTTATGAGTTCTTGAAAATGATTATTACAACCATAAATGTTCATGGGGTTGGGGTATACTCCAAGAAATTATCCCTTAGGTGTGTTTTATCTAAAGTGAAACCATATATTATTTTTTTCCAAGAGCCCATGGTCTCTGGTGAAAAAGCGAGGATAATTTTTTCCCAATTTTTAAAGGGATGAGAGACGGTGAATGTTGATGCTATAGGTTTATTGGGGGGTTTCTTGATGGATTGGAACCCTAAAGTGGTTTCTTTTACACCTTATAATATTGTGGCCAGTATAATGTTGACTAGCCATTATATAGGTTTTGATATGGAACTTAATTTTTTAAATTGTTATGCTTCATATATTGATCGATATATGTTTTGGGAAGGAGTTAAAAGATATGGTATTTTAATTTACCATCCCTGATACTTATGGGAGATCTAAATATAAATTTTACCTTGGGATCCTTTAAGGTATGAGGGGGGGGAGTCAAGTTGGGTGGAGCATGAATCCTTTTCTGGCCACTCAATGATCATTCTAGGATGGATTCAGTCTTACAAAAAATATTGTATCCTTTTAAATTCAATCACATGTGGCTGGAGGAGCAATATTTTAAAGATATGGTGAGATTGGAATGGGAAAAGATGGGATTAAAGGAGCATGAACTGACAATGATGAGACTGGTAAAGAAATTAAGAGGTTTGAATTTTTCTATTATTAAATGGGAGAGGAAAAAGATACCTTATATGCAGGAGGAATTGAATGACATTGATGGTGAACTTAGTCATATTAGTGGTAGTTTTTGTATGGAAACTATCCGAACGATATCTGGTAGTGTTTAACGGTTTTTGGATTCAAAAAGATGCATCTTCTGACTATGGAAGAAGGGAGATGGAGATTGAATAGTAGTGCCATTTGGTAGTCTTAGGGGGACTTAAATACAATTTGTTTTCATTAGTATGCTAATGATCCAAGAGTTCAGAACTATATATGAGAGATTAAAAACTCATATGGTAACATTGTTAGAACACAAGGTGATATTGAAATTGTGGTTGTTCAACATTTTCATAGCTTATTTTCTAATCCAAGTAATGCATATATTGTTGATCAAATGGAGATTATTTAGAAACTTCCTTGGTTTTTCAATGAAAATGAGGGAGTTTTGGAAAATAATCCTGTAACAATAGTTGAGATCGAATCGATTCTCAAGGGTTTCTCTAAGTCTAAGATCCTAGGATCGGATTGTTGGCATGTAGAAATATTCATTCAATTCGTATATATCATGAGAAAATATTTATTGGATGCAGTGGAGGAGTCAAGAATACTTGAAAAAGTGTATGATGGTTTGAACGCTACATAAATTGCATTAATCCCACAAGTCAAGAGACCAGAATCTTTTGGTGAGTTTAGACCCATATATTTATGTATATTGGTGTACAAAATCATATCTAAGATCATTTCTTCTAGAATTAATCCAATACTATCCAAATACATCTCATCGGATCAATTTTACTTCTTGGAGAATCGACATATTCATGATACAATGGGTGTGCCACATGAGACTTTTCATAGCATAAAAACCAGGAAAAAAAGGTCTAGTTTTAAAATTGGACCTGGTAAAAGCATATGATCGAGTTGATTGGGGATTTATCAGGATTATCCTACTTCAAATTGGATTGGATTTAGCTACCACAAATTGGATCATGGCTTGTGTGAATTCTGTTTCTTATGCTTTTATCATCAATGGATCACCCACCAATTTTTTTAGAGGTACTAGAGGCATTCGACAGGGATTTCCATTGTCACCACTACTTTTTCTCTTAATTATTGAAGGTATGCGTATAATGATTATTCATGAGGAGCATGGAAATATCCAGGGTGTATCTATTGCATCAGTTATCAAAATCACCCATCTACTTTTTGTAGATGATGTGATGATTTTTGGGCTGGTTGATATTGGTGAATGGTGTAGGTATAAATATATTCTTGATAAATTTTGCAGTGTGTCAAGAATGCTAGTTAGTAAAAGAAAATCAACCTTTCTACACCATGGGATGAATAATACATAATTGTGTGAGATTCAACAAATGTTTTAGATAGATTTTAAGCCAATTGACAATGGAACAAAGTACTTGGGGTATATATTAAAGCCATAAAATTACACAACTAAGGACCGGTTTTGGTTGATTAAATGGTTTGAAATGGTATTCTAAGGGAGACACACTTACAATGATAAATTCAATTCTAACAAATATGTCGGTCTATTGGTTATCTTTGTGAAAATTCCCGAATTCTATTTTGAATGTCATAAATAGAAGGATCTTCAATTTTTTGTCGACTGGCATGAGTGGACGAAATAAATATCACCTGATAAGATGGGGATCAATTGCAAAATCAAAAAAATTTGGTGGATGGGGAACCCACAATATTTTCAAATTTTCCTTGTCACTAACAGCTAAGAGCCTATGGAGGGTTCTTTTCTATGAACATTTGCGGCACAAGATTATCATGGCTAAGTATTTCAAAATTTTTAGGATCATTCAATGGTTTTAGGAAAAAAAGAAACCATCGAGGGCCATATCCAACATCCAGGATGGAATCTTGCAAGCACTAAATATTATTTTCCAATGGATGGCATGGATATCGGGCAGTGGGATTCCATCAGGGTAGGAATGGATCCTATTGTGGGTGGTCTGATGGATTTCCATATTTCTGATAATTTATTAAATGCTCTTCACGAAGAGGGGATACACACACTTGATCAGGCTTCTTCAGATATACAACAAGGACTTAATGGCACAATTTAGAAGACAAATGTAGACATTCATTTAGATAATCAATGTGGTATGGAATGGAATAGTTTTTGTGTGGGGTTAAAATAATGAGGGGCTTTGTTAAATAATACTATGGAGTCGATATTGTGGACCTGCAATACCTTCTCTGGACATATTACAACAAAAACTATGCATGATGATTTATGGTTTGATCATAAGGTGGAATATATCAATTGACTTCATGAAGTATGGAAATGGAAGGTACCTCTAAAATGAAAAAAGAAGGCTTGCTATTAAAGATTTCATTTTAACTTGGGATAATTTATTAAGAAGAGATTTACAAGGTTCAGGAGTATGTATCTTGTGTTGGTTGGATATGGAATTTCGAGTACACATATTTTTCAAATGTGTTTTCTATCAATTAATATGGAATCATTTAAAGAAATAGTTGTCATTTTTATACGACTGGAAGGGAGAGTCCCTAATTGGATGCATGATCAAATTGTTTTTTTTAAGGATTTAGTTCACCTACCTATGATAGTTTGATGTGTAATTTGGAGGGAAATAAATAGTGAAATGTTTTAGGACAAAAAAACTTATGTGAAGGAAATTTGAAAAAACATCTTAATATCCTTTGGAAAGCTTCCTGTTATCAAAAGAAAAAATGGATATAAATACACAAAGCACCAGTTTTTCAGCCAAATTGGTGCAAGGCATTTCTTATGGGGCATCACAATCAAGAAATGCATATTGGGGGGGTTTGTGTGGTTATTTGTCTTAATGATACAAAAGTATATAAAATTGCACTAAATTGTGGTCTCGAAACGTACACTAGATATGAGGTTATAGCATTATGGACTCTCCTTTTTGTGCAAAAAAACTAGGTCTAAAAGAGTTAAGAGTCAATGGAGACTCTAAGGTGGTAATCGAATGGATTAATGGACATGGAAAGATTCAGGTTATCTCTCTAATTATCTGGTTAGTGATGATTAGCTGGATGATCAATGGTTTTGAGAAAATTAGTTATGAACACATATACAAAGAATTCAATGATGAAGAAGATGCCTTGTCAAGGAGTTCTATTAGTGAAGGCTACTTACAGTTTCATTATTTTCGACACAACAAGATTTTTCATCATGGAAGAATCAAAAGTTTTTGAGCATGTGAAATGAAAGATCCATCAATGAATTAGGCTCTTGATCACACTCATATAGGGGAATAATATGTTTTTGAACATAGTTTTGCTTCTACTTTTTGTTTTCTAACATACTTTTGGTACAAGTATATCTTGAATGTTGGGATAACAACATTTTTTTGGTAATGGGTTGAATATGGGATGGAGTTATGGTATCAATATATTATTGAACTAGAATTTTGACAATATAGGATGCAGTTTAGTAAATATTAGTTTTTATACATATAGCATAGAATAGGTTTCATTATAAGATGTTTCACTTATAATGAAACCTATTCTTTTGACCATATAGGATGCACTTTTAGTATATATTATTTTTTATACATATAGCATATAATATGCTCCATTATAAGATGTTTCACTGCTTTTGAACCTTTATGGTATCGTGTTTATGGACCATCTTTTGCTAATTGTTTCCTCATGGGTGCAATCTATGGACTTTATGAGCTATTTGTGGACTATGGGTGTCTTTTATTTGGTACCATATGTTGTTTCCATATATTGGACCATATTGGATGAATGTAATTGTCTATATAGACATATGCTTTTAATATAAGTATAGATTTTCAGTATTGAAAACAAAAGGCATGTAAAAAAGTGAATAAGTCATGACATATTGTGTTTTCTTTTTGTTTTTTCATCTTTTCAAAAGTGTACACTAATGTAACTTAAGGATATAATAGATGGGAAATAAATTATTTAGTTTATGTTGTTTAAACATTCATTGTATAATTATATTTTATTAATTAAATTTAGAGTTTAGTTGTTATCTATTTTTTCACACTAATTACAGATGATTAGTGTGAGAACTTGTGAATTTGTTTCTTTTCTAAATTGGCTTGATATTTTTTCACAATTCTTAAAGAATCTTTATGTAAACTTGAACCTGTCGAAATTGGTTGTGGTGATTTAATTTAGATAATGCGTGTTTGGTTTGCTTCTTGTTAGTTAATCTCACCTTTTGGAATGTTGAAATCTTCTTCATGACCTCTTTTGTGGAAAGGGCCTTAAAAAATGATTAATCTTCTTCTATAATATTCGATTAATGGAGTTGCTTGAAGCTATCTCCCTTTATCAACCCAAACCTCATCTAGTTTCAAATGATGATTCAGCTTGGTCACCTTGGTTTAAGGTTCCTCATTAAGGAGGTTGTTCTAAACACACCGAGTCTATCACTCAATCTCTTCTTTTAATATCTTATTCCTTTTTTCTATAAATACATGATGTGGTTCAATGATATACTCATCCCACTAGAAAATACATCATATATGATGCCTTCCTCCCACT
Organism: Pseudotsuga menziesii; assembly: GCA_001517045.1. Lineage (NCBI taxonomy): Eukaryota > Viridiplantae > Streptophyta > Pinopsida > Pinales > Pinaceae > Pseudotsuga > Pseudotsuga menziesii. The sequence continues at coordinate 893,316 of LPNX010267881.1, read as the reverse complement.
AATAAATACAACCATCTTTAGCTTTACGCCTAGTTATGAGATTGTTGATATTTTTTAATATAGTTGAAGCAACCTTAAATTTTGAGAGCAAGGATGTGCATGATATATCATTCCTTAAGAGTTCATATATTAAATGAACCTTAAGATATAATCTAAAATATGATAATTTGATAATATGTCAAGGATTGCTTCTACTTAAATAGGTCACAACCCTAAACAAACAATTAAAGAATAAAGTATTTTACTAAAAGAATATAGCATAGTGAATATACATAAAATCTTTGTCATCCTTTTATATGAGAAAAATATCAAGTAAATAGGAGATCTAAACCATTATTGAACATTAAATTGAACTTGTTAAGATCTTATGACCTTAGTTGGGATTTGAAAACTTGGTTTAGGACTCTTTTTCTCAATAAGGAAGTCTTACAAGTAGAAAACCTTACTTCTCTTATTATGCTTCATCCACATTAAAGTTACCACAAATAATCCAATAAGCTTTAGAGAGATTCTCATTTATCCATTAGCAAAATGTCATTTTTCATTAATATATTTGATCCATAAAAGTGAATAAAACCCAAAATATACTCATCTAAATTCAGTAAAATCCAAACCAAATACTTAGTTGAATAAATACTCCAACTTAATACAAAGGGCAATAAGCCAATGTTGATTTGATACAAAATAGGTTGAGCTCATTATATTTATATAGTTAAAATAATTTTGAAACATAACGTGAATTTTCACCTCCTCAAAACAAAATTTCTCATTTAGAAAATAACCCTTCCATTATTGCCATAACCTTTAGCATTATTCCAAAATATCCTTCACATTCGATGACTTTATTTGTGCATAACCGTGAGCATTATTCCAAGAACTCCTTCACATTCCATGACTTTATTTTCATTTGTATTGAGAAACTATTAAATTCCACATTACCAACATCTAGGCCTTAAAGCTAACATACAAAGGCATCGAACGAGTTTGGTGAACTGTTAGGCCCTTAAGTTTTGAAAAAGACATGCATGCATAGTGCACATTTATTTGTTTTTTATTTTTTATTTTTTAAATTTAAATTATATTTAAAACTTTAAAATGAAAAAGACAATTGAGCTTAAGCCCTCCTATTAGAATAATAAAAACTAATTCCTTGGAAGAGTCATGATATAACCACAATAGTACCGATACAAGAATATACTCACATATTAAAAAACACAAAAGAGAGGAAGTATACAAATATTATAAGATACTCACATATTAAAAAACACAAAAGAGAGGAAGTATACAAATATTATAAGAAATTGTTGAAATGGTGTACATGATGTACATTTAATTAGATTATGTATGCATATAAAGTATAAATTGTTGAAATGGTGTATATGATGGATATTTTTAAAATTTCAGGGGTGAAAAGGGTTTTTTGTCTGTGTGAGTCTATGAGTGTTGAGTCTATGAGTGTTGAGGATAGAAATTACATTCTCTTAGAGTGCCTTGCTTACACTCACATTAGATCCGAGTTTCATAGTATTTGTTACAATGCAAATCTTTATAACCTCCTAACTTGCCAAAACTATAGTGACCTTGGAAAGCTTCTTGGCAAGCTTTTTGAGCACAGGAACAAGATTTTAAAGTAAACCAATATTGTCCTTCTTAAGGTCTGATAGACAAAATTTGGTATCAGCGGACTTTCATCATCATCACCATTATCATCACCATCACCAAATATGAAGAAAATGATTCAAGTTGAACAAGTATCTACTAAAGATTAAAAAATACTAGTTGCAAAGAAACAAACTTTTTAGAATTATAAATTTTATGTTTTTTCTAATTAACTTGTGAACAAATAAATAAAATTATATAATTATTTTCCAACTTAGTAAATTAGTATAAATATAAAATAAATAATTACAATGAACATATTATATTTTTCAAAAAATATTCTATAATTATAATT
>LPNX010267881.1:855410-891204 GCA_001517045.1 Pseudotsuga menziesii | reverse complement strand
TATATAAATATATATAAATATAAAGAAAAATAAATATTGATTAATATTATATACATATGTGTATATATATTCTTTGGGAAAAAAAGTAATTTTATTAATATATTAAAATTACATTTTACATAATACATGATCACATCTATATTTTTAACTATCCAACCTAATGGCATTAGCCCGAAACAATGTTATACATCAGAATATACATCATCATATATGTGCCAATTAAAACCGCATCATATGTACTATAAGATGCTAGTATCTTTTATGACAAAAATCGTCAAGAACCCTATCAAAAACTTGTGGTAAATAGACTATTGTATTGAGCTAAAAAAACATCCAAAGGTATAATAAAAAATGCATGCAAAAAAAGCCAATTATGTGACTTCGGAAAAGTCCAACAACTCAATGAAAATAGATTACCCACTTACCAAAAGCCAATTGTAAATCTTCCTTAGACAACTTATATGCATCCATGTTTCGCTCCATGTAAACATGACAACATGAACATGTATCAAAAGTCTCCATATTGTGAATGACTTCTTCATAAAGAGGAAATAAATGTATATTGTGGCATTGTTGTGCATGGTTTACCCAATTCATGACAATCTTTGAATTGTCGAAAATCTGAAGCGTAAAATAACATTTTTCCTTAGCAAATAGCAAAAGTAGTTTGAATAGCATTAATTCTGCATAATTGTTTGATCAATATCTCAATCCCATCTTAATTCCCAAAAATAAAATGTTTTCGAAATATGATATTTTAAATATTTTTATTTTTAAATACCTTATTTAAAAAAAAAACCATTCCACCAAATCAAAAGAGAAATAGTTCATTTCCTCATTTCTCCTTTTTAAATTACACAAAAACATCTCACGGACTAATGCAAAGATTTTAAACCTACCCTCAACCAGGTGCTATATTGTAAATAACGTGCACCTACATTGTTGCATAAAATAACTGTGACATATGCATATTTTCCTTCATAAAGGCTTGCTTTCTTAGAAAATGAAATAAAATTAATTAATGAATTAAAATAAAAAAATAGAAAAACAAATTACTAAAAAAATTAATTATGTCAATTTATTAACACACTCTTTATTAATATATGTATATAAAACCATTGTCACAGTATTAAATAATTTTAAGAAATATTATTATAATTTTAAAATCACTTTATATTATTTTTAAAAATAAAATTTACATTTATTAAGTTAATAATAATAGTAATTGAATTTTAAGATTACAATCAGATATTAAATTGGTGAATAAAACTTCTTATTTGTAAAACATGCGACACATAACAATTTGACTGTTAAAATCTATGCAGTATACATTATTTTTCTAAATTTAAATTTATAATTTTATAGGAAAAATCAAGAAATACATACTGTCAACTATTAAACCAATTAAATTTGTGAATAAAACTTCTTATTTGTAAAACAATGAGACACTCTTCACATAACAATTTGACTATTAAAATCTATGCAGATATGCATACTTTATCTTTCTAAATTTAAACTTATAATCTCATTAAAAAAATCAAAAAACACATTTTTGTCAACTATTAAACCCATTTAAAATAGTAAAAGACCTCTTATTTCCAAATTTACTTTAAGTTATATAAAAATATAACTTATAATCTCATTAAAAAAAAAATCAAAAAACACATTTTATCAACTATTAAACCCATTTAAAAGAGTAAAAAAGACCTCTTATTTCCTAATTTACTTTAAGTTATATAAAATATAGACAATATAGAAATAGAAAACATATCAAAATGTCACTTTCAAATATATAAAAAATTCTAAAATTAAAATTAATTATATATATATATATATATATATGCCATTGAAATATCAAAAAAAGGGTGTAAAATTAAAATAATGATGATGATGATGATTAATGTCGAGTAAGACTAACTTTGGTTTATCGTACCTTAAAAAGAATAATACTTGGTTTACTTTAAAATCTTGTTCATGTGCTCAAAACGCTTGCCAAGAAGCTTTCCAAGCTTATTATAGTTTTGACAAGTAAGGAGGTTATAAAGATTTGTATTGTAACAAATAGTATTAATAAGGTTTCTTAATAAGTTAAGTTGTGAAAAGATATTTTTTTCTTGATATTATAAAATAGTATACATTGATATACATAATACAAATTTGTAAATACTTTATGAAAAAATAAAATTAAAATAGATTATTATATGAATATATGATTCATTTTCACAATAAATTTTACAATAAAAAAATATTGTTTTCTTATTCATATTTTCATCTTGTGTTATTTAAAATATATAATTTAAATATGTCTAGCCTACTTAAATTTCAAAGACATAAAATTAATTATATAATTTAAATACCTCTTATTTTTCTAGGAAAAAATAAAAAATTCAAACCAAAAAAATAAAAAAAGTCAAACTACATGGATATAGATTTTCACATTTCAAATGAAAAAAAAAGTAGTTTAAATAATTTTTTATTATATAATTTTTAGTTAAATTGAAATTTTTTTATTTTTTGAATTTGTATTTTTAATATATAAATGGATTCAATTTCTTCAAAATCCTTTTTTGATTATGAAATTTTGAGAAAAGAAAAGATTAGAATTATTTTGACAATATTAGGACAGAGCCCATATCTCATCAACAATTACTGTTCCAGACCAAGTCGTCTAAGCTGAAACTAAATGCTTAGTGAATGATGTATCACTACTTCATAGCATCAACATGGTACTGCAAAATGGTTGCATATTTTAGCTAAAAAATGAATCTTGTGGCATATGGTCTACAACATGAAAATGTTGTAAATTTGTATTCTATTAAAAGAATGTGAATTGATCATAACACATCAAATAACATTTGTATCTTCCAAAAATAAAATTGGAACTTGGAGTCATGTTTCAATGATGTAAATGTTTTTTGGTATTCTAGCAATCGACAATAAGCTATACCTTACATCAGAACGCCTAACTATCCAACTTGGGTATTCGTGAATTTTGATTTCTTCTGAGATGTCATTGGAAATGTTTGTTCAGTGGTGAATTCTACACATTGCAGAAAGTGATTATCTTGGGTTCCATTGAGTTGAATCCTTTTTAACTAAGGTGTGCCTTATTTCTAAAATTTTACCAACTAATTTACATTTTTTTTGCAAGAAATTGTATTCATATACTTGTTTAGCACCACAAAGTGACTAGTTTCAAGAAAACTCCACATCATTGGAAGAGTGGGATATTACTTGTCAGCATTGATACTTATGCATGTCACCCAAGCCACAGTAGAACATGGTCATCTAAAATGTATGAGGCATCCATTGATCCCTAACTCTATCAATTTAAAGGAGAATCAACCAAGGAGAAAGAAGAGGAATTTAGAGAAGAATATAATCAACGCCCACTAATGTTGGTTATTAGCTAGAATAACCAAGGAATGTAATATAATATCAATAAAATTGGAGCATGCTTAGTCATTCTAGAACACTTGCACTTCTAATAAAAGTAAAAATTACTCATTTAGTGTTCTCAAGAACTTTAAGGTCTCTGGGGAATTCAAGATGATAGAAAAATAATTGTGACAGTCATTAAACTTAGCCTTAACCCGCCCCTTGACTGTTTCCCTATCTAATATTCAAGACTCAGGAACAATGTCCTATCTATAACATTGGCTAGATTACAAATAATAGTCATTATAAAGGAAAACATTTGAACCTCAGCATCTTGATTGACACAGGTCCCAACACAGTAAAATCCACTTAGAAGTCCACAGACAAACCTAAAAGTATGCCAACCTATAATAGGATACTTGGACCTAATGTGTTAAAAAAAATCTTCAGACATGAACAGGGTATCCTGGACAACGAAAGAAATAAGAAATAAACATTACAGAAATATCAGAAAACAATGGGAAAACAACAAACTTAAAAGCACTTTATCCATTTGAGGACTAAGCCAAGGGAAAAACCCTTTCATTCATTAAAAAAAACACTACCAATTCCTGTGAAGTAAAATAAGAGAAGTAATGTGCATACCTTGGAAGATTCAACCCATTTGTTATCTATGAATTTGAGATGGGAGCACAGTTTGGCATGATTAAATATCATCTCTTCTTTTGTCTGTACTCTACAAGAAGTATATTGTATACTCGTGATTGTTAAGGACCTTTGTGACCACACCCATCATTTGTTAGATTGTTATCATTTAAGCTAGCATTAACTTAGGATCTTAACTGAGATAATAACAAGCATAGCAATCAAATACATAAGACAATGAACACAAAGATTTTCCTCGGGGAAACCATAAAGGAGAAAACCCCGCAGCTTCCTCAAGGATAGAATAAACACCAAATAGCAAATCCCCAAAAAACAGTAAGATGATATCGCGACAGCAGTAGCCTCTTTCTCTCTAGCCCCAGCAACTTCTTCTTCCTCAGCTATGTGCTACAACTAAGTGTGAGTGAGTGTGTGATAAATAGAGAGGCTCACTCTCTATTTATACTAATTCCCGACTTAAAAATGACTCACTATGGCCGACTTCACTAGGAGAGTTTAATAACCCTAGTGCCCTAGAACTGCGAGGACTTTAAGCCTTGGACAATCGGAGGGTTACCCACAATGACTTGACATGACTTGTTTACATTATAGAACCCCTCGATAGGAACATCGGGGCATGACATGACTCAAATACATTACAGACACTTCCCGAAATAAAAATCAGGCTACAAGACATAATATATACAAGTGAATACATTTTGAAGTTACAAATACATCAACAGTCCCTCTTAACTAGGAAGGTATTCTTTCGACGCAATTTTCAGCACTGGTCTTCTTCTATGTATCGACTGGATCATCTCATCATCATCATCTTCAAGTTTTCTTCATCTTCAAGTCTTCTTTATCTTCAAGTCATCATCATCTTCAAGTCTTCTTCATCTTCAAGTCATCTTCATCTTCAAGTCTTCTTCTAAGTCATCTTCTTCTTCAAGTATTCTTCATCACGGGATCTGGATCGTCACGACTGCTGGATCATCATCAAATCTGGATCATCATCAAGTCTGGATCATCATCACATCTGGATCATCACTTGATTTTGGATCCTCATCAAGTCTGGATAATCATCATCGGTGCTATCTCAGAATGCTGCTATCTCTCGATTCTTCTTGTCACAGGAAGTTCTACATAGCCAGCCCTTTTTCATGTTGGTTGTAGGCCTACCCTTCATGTAGGTCTTCAGCACTTATATCTGACCCTAAGTTAGAATGGCCCACCTAGCTCTTACATCTGACCTCATCTTGTCAGAAAGGCACACCCAGCACTCACATCTAACCTCATATTGTCAGAAAGGCCCAACACTCACATCTGACCATGTGTAAACACATCGCGCCAAAATGTCTCAACACTTATATCCGACCATGTGCGAACACACCACATCGAAAGGGCTCTGCACTTACATTCGACCATGTTTGAAAACACCGCATCAGAAGGGATTTGTACTTACATCCGACCATGTTTGAAAACAATGCATTGGAAGGGATTTGCACTTACATTCGACCATGTGCGAACACACCGCATCGAAAGGGCTCTCAGTCCTAGACTAAGGATTCCTGGTAACTGACCAGGTGCCTCCATTCTCCCAAAGAATGACATCATCCCTTATATCTGATCAAGTGAGAACACATCCCTCAATCACATCAGAATGGCCATGCACTCATATCTAATCATGTAAGACTACATCCCACAGTCATATCAGAATGGCCCCCAGTCCCAAACTGAGTATTCCCGATAATTGACCAGGTGCCTCCATTCCAAGAATGACATTCAACACTTATATATGTAGGAACCAATCCTATAGTCACATACGAATGACTCAGCACTCACATCTGACATGGAAGGAACCAAATCCTCTCACCATGACAGAATGGCTCAGCCCTTACATCTGACCATGGAAGGAACCTAATCCTCTCACCATGTCAGAATGGCTCTAGGTCTCATCATTTCCCTTTGGAGGGAACCTTGACCTAGAGAACACCAATATTCTCCTTGAAGTACTCAAACTTCACTCTGGCCAATGGCTTTGTCAACACATCAGCTATCTGTTTGTCCATCACAACATACTGGAGCTTCACTGCTCCTCTCTACACCATATCCTTGATATAGTGATACTTGATCTCGATATGCTTCGACTTGTAATGGAACATTGGGTTCTCCGACAACTTCACACAACTCTTGTTGTCGCAATATATACAAGTAGCATCCAACTGGAGATCAAATAAATCAGACAGTAGCTTTCTTAGCCACACTACCTCGCAACTAGCTGAACAAGCCACGACATATTTTACTTCAACTATACTCAGTGCCACACAGGACTGCTTCCTACTAAACCAAGAGATCATGCCTGATCCCATACTGAAGCAGCATCCTGAAGTGCTCTTATTATCAATGGCACTGCCTTCCCAATCTGAATCAACATAACTCTCCAGGTTAATCTTATGATTTGCCTCGTACTTAAGCCCATAATCAACTATACCCTTCAGGTACCTTAGAATATGCTTTGCAACAATCAAGTGAACATGTCTCGGATCTGTCAAGAACTGGCTCAAGGTGTTCACAGCAAAGCAAATATCTAGTCTTGTGTTTGTCAGGTACATCAAGGACCCAATCATCTGACGATACATCATAGCATCAACCTCTTCTGATGAAGCATCACTCAACAGCTTAAGGTTCGTTGCCATAGGTGTGGTTATGGCCTTGCAGTCCATCATCCTGAATCTCTTCAGAATATCTACTTCATACTTCCCTTGTCCAAGGAATATTCTGTCCACATTCTGCCACACCTCCATGCCTAAAAAATAGTGCATCATACCAAAGTATTTCATTTCAAACTCGACAGCAAGTTTCCTCTTCATATCAACAATCAACCCATCCATACCTGTTACAAACATATCATCCACATACAGTAGGAGTATCACTGGGTTGCTATCTTCAGCCTTGTAGTAAAGGTTGGAATCTGCTTTACTCTTGGTAAATCCCAAACTGGATAGAAAGCCATCAATTACGTCGTACCATGTCCTAGGTGCCTGTTTCAAACCGTACAGAGCTTTCTTCAATCTACACACATGAGACTCCATTAGAGGAAATTTCAACTCAAAATGGGCCTTTAAACTCTAATTAAAATTCCATTTCATCATGTGTTAGCCAATGAAATTGATTTAAATTGGAAATACCGTATAGGTCTTAAACATTTTTTTAATATAAATTTGGGGATAGGCATCATAAAAAAAACTACTTTTGTTTGTTTGTATTTTCGACATATCTCCTTGTGTTTTCACTTAAATTTCGATCGGAAGAGCTTGTTGGATGCGGAATTAAATTACACATCCAACAAGTACCCACTCGGCATACTTTTGATGGACCCTGCTACCCCAAAAACAAGAAATACTTGAAAAAATGTGATGATGACATCATCATCACGCTTTTTCAGGTATTTCTTGTTTTTGGGGTATAGGGGTCCATAAAAAGTATGTTGAGTGGGTACTTGTTAGATGCATAATTTAATTCCACATCCAACGAGCTCTCCTAGTCAAAATTTGAGTAAAAACATTGGGAGATATGTCTAAAATACAAACAAAAAGTTAGTTTTTTCTTTTCTTCCTCCAAAATTAATAAATATTATTTTATTAATTCTTTTTAGGAGGCCCATTTTGAGTTGAAATTTCCTCTAATGCCTGTAATGTGTGTCAAAACTAATTGGCTGCTCCACATACACTTCCTCTTCCACCACACCATTCAAGAAAGTAGTCTTGACATCCATCTGGTGTATCTTCCATTTCATCACTGCAGCCAGAGCAAGTACTGATCTGATGGAAGTGTACCTAGCTACAGGTGCAAATGTTTCTTCATAATCTATTCCGTATTTCTGGGACAAGCCATGAGCCACGAATCTTGCTTTGTATGCTGCCATCTGCAACATGCTTGATCTTGTAGATCCATTTGGAAGTTACAATGGACTTCCCTTCTGGTCTTGGGACAACATCCCAAACATCATTCTTCATGATTGATTGATACTCTTTGATCATATCGTCATTCCATTCTTTCCTTTCTTCCGCTTCTTCATAGTTGGAAGATTCTTTATCAATAATGTCACATAGCAAGGCTACATAACTGGTGCAGGACCTAGTTCTCTTTCTTCCTATGTGTGTTTCTTCTAAAGCTCCATATCTTTCTGCACCTTGGATAATTTCATGTACCTAAGCAGGTTTCCTCTTGTGAGGAATCTTCTCCTGAGGTGGACCCACATGTTCATGAGGTTCTTCTAATTCTCGATCTTCTTTTTGAATTTCTTCGTTCATGGTTGTATCATGAATTCTGGGTGCTTCTATTTCTTTAGGTTCTTTAGTCGGTATCTTCCTGGATTTGATGTAGGCTAAATCTTCATCAAATATTACATCTCTGCTGATGTCGATCTTCTTGAACCCTGGGAAGTATCTTCTGTAAACCTTTGAGCTTTCAGAGTATCCCACAAATATACCCTTTTTTCTTGAAGGATCTAGCTTCATCCTCTTTTCTTTCGTAATGTGTATGTATACAGGACAACCGAATATTATGAGATGGCTCAATTCTGGTTTCTTGCTGAAGAAGACTTCTTCAGGTGTCGTGTTCTCGAGTACTCTATGTGGAGTACGGTTCTGTACATACATTGCTGTTCTGGCAGCTTCTTCCCATAGATGCATGGGAAGATCTTGATCATGAAGCATGGTCCTTGCTGCTTCCATGATTGTTCTATTCTTTCTTTATGCAATCCCATTCTGTTGTGGATTATATGGAGTGGATAACTCCCTCTTAATCCATGAGTCTTTGCATAGCTCTTTGAATTCATTTGATGTGATTTGTCTGCCATTATCTGATCGAAAGGTCTTGATCTTCTTTTATGTGTGATTCTCGATCAAGGCTTTGAATTCCTTGAACTTGCTGAATACTTCATCTTTGTTCTTCATAAAGTATATCCATACATTTCTATAAAAATCATCAATAAAAGAAACATAGTATACATACCCACTTAGTGAACTGGATGACATTGGACCGCATACATCAGAGTGGATTATTTCCAAGATTTCTTTTGCCTTGATCTCACTACTTGGAAATGTCTTCTTTGTGTTCTTCACTTTCGCACATCCTTTGCATACACCTTCATTTTTTGTCTGCATTTTTTAGAGACCTTCAACAGCTTTGCTTGCAAGTAGTAGTGCTCTGTAATGCACATGTGCAATACTTATATGCCAAAGCTCATTTGGTTCTACCGAGTCATGAACCAAAGCTTGTTCTAGTTGTCTCTTCAATTTTTATAGTCCTCCTTCTTGTTCCCCAATCACTACTGCATCATCGAAAGACTTTCCCTTTCGCCACATGAGGACTTGGCCATCTACAAATGAAACCCTCATTCCTTTTGCATCCAATGCAGATATGGAGAGGAGGTTCTTCTTTAGTCCAGGTACAAACAATACATCTTTCATTTTGATAGACTTTCCAGAGTCTAACTTGTATGAGGATTCACCACTACATTTTATTGGATACTGGTAGTCATCTCCAAGTTTCACCTTGTGAGGTGATTCATGTTCAGATAATTTCACAAAGGATTCCTTGAATCTTGTCATATGTTTGGAAGCACCACTGTCTATAAGCCAATCATTGCTTCCATGTGTGATAGTTCCCATGAGAGCAAAAATCAGAACATATTCTTCATCACTTGAAGAATCACCACTGTCTTGTTTAGTTCTCTTTGTGGAAGGTTCATCATCCTCTGCAGCATGAGCATGATGTCTTCTCTTGTTTCCCTTTTTCTTGTGAGAGCTACTTTTGTTTTCAGGACAATCTCTAGAAAAGTGTCCTCTTTCATCACATGTATAGAAAATGTACTTAGACATATCTCTAGGCTTTCTAAAGTTATTCCTTTGGTGAGAGTGCTTACCTCTGTGGTGGCTAGTTCTAGTTTTCTTGGATTGTACTGTGAGAGCTTGATATTCACTTCCCATCTTTTCATCTCGAGCTGCTATCCGAGCTTCTTCTTGAGAGCATTCTTCCCATAGTCTTTTGAACTTGACTAAATTCTTTTTGGCACAGATCCCTTGAATGAAAGAGTCCCATGTCCTAGGGAGACCATTCAATGTGGTCATTACAATGTTTGCATTCTCCACTTCTTCATGTACTGCTTCAAGTTGTTCTTTGATTTGGGAGACCCTTGTGAAGTATGACTGTATGGTCTCCACATTCTGGATATTCACATTTTTCAATTGGTTCCTCAAGGTCATCTTACGGTTTATGTTCTTTCCTTCAAACAGTTTGGTTAGGGCATCAAACATAGATTTAGGTGTCTTTAGGGAGGACACCTGTGGTATGAGGTGATCCTTGATTGAATAAGCAATAATGCTCTAAGCCATAACCAACATCTTCTTGTGTAAGGCCTTAGCCTCATCTCCCTCTGGAACTGGAACCTCCTCATTGATGTTCAGATATAGAATCAAAACCAAATAGCAAAGCCCCAAAAAATAATAAGATGATATCCCTACAGCAGTAGCCTCTTTCTCTCTAGCCCCAACAACTTCTTCTTCCTCAGCTATGTGCTACAATTGAGTGTGAGTGAGTGTGTGATAAATAGAGAGGCTCACTCTCTATTTATACTAATTCCTAACTTGACAATGACTCACTAGGGCCGACTTCTCTAGGAGAGTTTAATAACCCTAGTGCCTCAGAACTGTGGGGACTTTAACCCTTGGACAATAGGAGGGTTACCCACAATGACTTGACATGACTTGTTTACATTATAGAACCTCCCAACAGGAACATCGGGGCATGACATGACTCAAATACATTACAGACACTTCTCAAAATAAACATCGAGGTACAAGACATAAGATATACAAGTGAATACATTCTGAAGTTACAAATACATCAACATCATTCTCATAAGCATCAACTTCCTCATACATAATAAATTGATCTTTACTCTGCTCTTAAGGGCTTGGCCTTATGTCAAGCTCATCTACTCTCTCCCTCGGTTGTTTTGTGTCATCCTTATCGTTCACAAGGTCTTTGTACTCCACCAAGTACCCTACCCCCTGCATTTTTACAAGTTGTGCACAGAACCAGGCCCCTATGAACCCGTCTTCATCGCTGGACACCTCCACCAGATCACCATTGGTCAACTTCAATTTCTCCTCCCCACTCTACACTACAAAATCAAGGCATGTTCCCACTCTTGCACAAATTTGTCACTCAAACCTTCGCCAGCTTACAAGACCCATGTCTACTCTGATCAAATACTAGTCTTCCATTCCTCCATGCAAAACTGAATTAAGCCATCATTCACCGAAACACAATAATTCAATGACGGGTATCACGATACAATGAGTAGAATTCATGGAGGAAGGAAGAAAATTATTGTCGATCGTGAGGCTGCGATGTGTTACATTAATTACCAATGTTAGGGAACGTGGTGCATTTCACACAGTAATGAAATGGTTAAAATGCAGATTTTGGGACATGAACAAATGTGTACAAGGGATTGTACAGAATGGAGGCAAAAGGGGCACCGACCTTCTTCTGAATCCCCATTAAATTACATTGTATCCGAGGCTAACGGTACAAGTAGTGAAATTCGGTATGTGTGTGAGATTTATGCATGATAATTACTAATATGAACGGTACGAGCTTCCACTCAATACCTACCTGACTGACTGAAAAGACCCTTACAACCACTATTTTATTCCCTCAACACTGCACCTTCTAATTTGGTTATTCATGCATGGTGCTCGTAATATATCACAATTGCATCAATCCAGCAGCAAAGCTAAATGGAGCAAGCTCTATAGTTGTGCACCCACTCCCTATTCCAGGTCCAAGCATACTATGTTTAGGAAATTTAAGGCATATTAAAAGGGAATGAATTCCACCAATTTAGTAGGAAGCCTTCATTTATTATGATTTTAATGGAAGAATATATGAAAATATTATCCTGCTCATGGTCCAAAATCCAATACCCAATGCTATATACATCACCCAGGTGCCAACGTTGGAGGCACAATTTACAATTCAAACATTAACGATTGGTTGGCTAATAAGATTTTTTATAAATTAGTAATTTAGAAAAACATAAATTTATTTTTCTTGGATTATAATGTTTAACATTAGTTTGAAAGAAAAATTTGACAAAAGTACGGATTGATTAATAAGACTGATCTATTCATATATATCTCTACTACGCAAGAGACATAAAAATTACCTATAGTTATGTATCCTCCTTTATCTTAATTATTTAATGCTCCATTAATATTTACTATTAGGGTTTTCTTCTTTTAGTATCCAACGGTACGGGAAATTTTGACAAGAGCCATTATGAGCAGACTAGTTGATATGGTATCACTTAGACGTATGTCCCCTACATTTGGCATCGTTGGGTGCAAGATGGTACTTCCTACTTAAACACATCAATGCAAGTAACATTCAAATTTGAACCCTTTCCAATCTTTCTAAAGGGTTCTAGCCCTTCTTAGAAGTGTAAAGTTAAAATTGCTCTTAAATAAAAGTTAAAATTTGAATTTTATTCTTTCATCTAAGAATGACATAATTTATATCAACATTTCAAAAGAAGGGAAACATTTGAAATTACCCATCTATATAAATTTCTCAAGATGTTGAAATTAATATGCTATACGTTCAACTCGTCATTCAAAATATTGGAAATATCATAAATTATAATTGCTCACTCACTCACGTCTCGCACTCACTGCTTAGCTGTGCAAGATAAAGAGTGATGACTGGCGACTATGAGGCATTGGCCACAAGGATGTGACTCTGACTCCCGAGTCACTTGGGATTGCAATATAAGGTGTGACAATGTGTCAGTGACTGTGGTTATAATAATAGAGAAAAAATACTAGTCTACTACTAGGCCCCAAGCGAACCCAAAACCTTGTTCCTACTACCTATTTGAACCTGGCTACCAATGTCCACTTGTTACTTTTTTCAAAATGAAACTCAACTAGAAAGTTTGATGAGTCCTCCTCTACAAGACTTAATTTCTTGCATGAATACCATGGACTCATGAAAACCATAAACACCATTCAATGTCACGCAGCTACTAATAATGGAATGCAACTAGAATCATAAACTTTGTATTGGTCAATGTATGCATTGATATAGAGAGGTGTCAATAGGAACATGATATGGAGAAACAATGAGTTAGAAAAACATTTGGACTGAAGCCCCACAATGGTTGTTAATAAAATTAAAAAAAAAACTTTCTAGCTCAATAATAATCTTCAGTTTGACAGGGGGGAATGATCATGATGTACTCCATCCTTCCAAACATTGTAGTTTCTCACAACATTATTCCTCAACACTCGCCACCAAAATACATATTATAAAAATTACATGTCTTTACATTCTCTTCTCTTTAAATCCTCATCTCATAGTCATAACTAAGGATTAATATGCATGTACATCCTCACCTTATAATATCAATTTGGTCAAGGCGCATAGGCTAAGCGACAACTATAAGTAAGTTTTATATTAAATTTACCATATAAGTCTTTATTTGACACTATCAACAGAGATTTAACACATTGGATTGTTGTGATCTCCTTATCACCCCTTACCAATGTGATTGCAAGGCATTCTTTGAAGGTGAAGTCCATAATTTTATGTCTTCTTCATCATTCTCATGCCTTTTGGTAAGACAATAAGGAGGGAAATGGCCTGCATCAACATGGAAAATGGTTTCGACATAGAGGTAGATACATTAATTGTTTTAATTAAATACCTTAAATTTTGTACCTGTGACTACCAATTTTTTCGAATCATGAATTGGTACAAAACACGAAACAATTTAGAACTCCGAGCTCTTAATTACTAAAACTTGGAACTTTCTTAAATCCATCCATCATCAAACTTCTTTTGTTGTTCTAGTTCAATTTAAAAGGAAAAGTTTCTAGACTCAAATATGAAATGAGTTGCAAGGCTCCAGTTTACTTAGGCTTGATTCGATTGCCCCTCCATCCCATACATGTATGTTGTTGCGACAATTGTTGAAAAACAAAATTTGATGCCCCAACCCCAGTGATGCTAGCATTGCTAACTTTCTTCGTATGTAGGATTTTTTTTAATGTTTTCTGAGTTGTGTATATTTTTTAGGTGCCCAATGCCCATCATTCTTACATCTCACAGGCTTGGATTGTTATCCTCTTTCCGGTTTAAATTAAGTTTTTGGTTGGTTTTATATGTATTTTTTGGTTGTAGGTTTATTATATCCTAATTCTCTCGTGGTTAGTATTTTTTAAAGACTATATCTAGTTACAATGCCCTGCAATGTGCATAAGATCACACAAATGCCTCAATATGTTTATTGCATAATCTAAGTAGTTTTTTTGTATAATGAAGTGTGCTCCAACTTGAAAAAATACAATACAATAGTTATTATGTTACTAAACTGCAAAATTGATGTACTATATATATGTCAAATTGATCTGTTCAATTTAGGTTGTCAAATTAATGTCTTCAAATTAGGTTTTATTGCTAACTAATATCATTTTTTCATGTAGATATTAAAAGGTGTTTAATTATTCGAAATTGTAAAAACTCGAGTTCAATTGATTGAGACTTTAAAATTTTGAAAGCACGATATTTTTTTTTTGCGCGCATATCCTTCCTTACTGGGGGTACAGCTAGCTCTCTTTACTTGTATCTACGCGTACCCGCTTCTTGAGACTAAAGTCTATACAGATAATAATAAGTGCCTATAACCCATTGATTCCATAAAAGAACTACCTCCGTTTTAGCCCCGCCTGACAACAAGATTATCGGAACCATATTATTTCATCCAACCTTATTATCCCAACCGGTACGTTAAGTGACTGTACCGCAGCTCCCCTCTTCTTATCTATTCCCACCCAATCGGATGCGCATTTTCTTATGGTTTTAGACATCCTGTTTTGGGCTATTTATAGAGTTTTTATTTTGTATAGGTGCTATTTAGGCATTTTTAAAGTACAATTATTTATATTGCTCTTCATATTTGAAAGGCTCCAAGAATAGATGCACTTCAAATTGAAATGAAGATCCATCCTTCAAATTTTATCACTGTGCAAGATTTTGATACTATTGGTTTCTTAACTTTATTCAAATTGTAAAATTTAATATTGAATTTGTGTGTAACACATTGTAAAACCTAATTCTAGATGGACAACTATGGGTAAGAGAAATTTTTATTTTTATTTCGTAATTAAGTGGATTCCATAATTTTTTCAAAAATCTCTTTTAAGAAAGAATTGAATTGTTATGTGATCACTCTCTTCATGGTGAAAGAATTCGTTAATTATAATTCATTAATAAACATTAAATGTTGTAACCATAAATAAGGTCTTATATTATTAATCACTAAAAAATATAATGTTTTTTTTTCGTTAGATTTTACATCAAAATGCAAATTATTTTCGTTATAAAATAAAATATATAAATATTTTGATTAAATGAATTATAAATATATAAAACAATTTTTTTATATTTATTTTAAATATTAAAATTTTAAAAATTAAATTTTTATATTTATTTATTAATATAAATATTATAAATTTAATATAAAAACATTGTGTATAGTTTGATTGAGATAAATACAAAAAAAATATAAAACAATATTTTACTTAGAGAATTAAAGAGAAAATGTGGCCTCCAAAAGATTTAGAAGCTAAAAGAAAATTAAGATATTATAAAGAGGTCATCAACCCTACTATGATCAAAGTTATCTCTCTTTTTTAACTAGTTCAAAGAAAAAAATTAATATAGCCAAAATAAGAACAAACTCTCATGAGCACCATAGCAAAACAGGTCGTTGGACAGTTCCCTAAAAACCATGGGTGGAAAGGATCTTCCATCTCTGTGAGAATATGAACATTGAGGATGAAAATCACTTCCTCTTACAGTACCCTACGTACACCCACATTAGAGCTCACTTTTATAATCTTTGTTACAATACCGACCTTCCTAGCCTATTAACTTCTCAAAGTTATAGTGAGCTCTCGCACTTCTATCCAAGCTCTTTGAACATAGAAATACAATTTTAAAACAAACTAAATAATTCGTTTATTTATGCTCGATAGGCCAAAGTTTGGTCTGAGGGGACGTTAACCATCATCATCATTAAATACCTTTTTATTTATAATAAAAAATATTAAATTTTTAAAATTCAATGATATTTAATTTTTTGGTATTTTTATTTATAATAAAAAATTTAATGAATATTTAATTTAAAGATATTTTTATTTATAATAAAAAAATTAAAGATTATTTAATTTATAGATCTTTTTATTTATAATAAAAAAATTAAAGAATATTTAATTTTTAGAATTATAAATAAATAAATGGTTTTAAATACTAATATTATTTATATTATTTAATTTTGATTGTAAATATTAATTAATTTTTAAATATTATAAAATGTGGAAAAATTTCTATTAATTATTAAATAGAGGAAATTAGATTTTTTTATTTTCATGAATTTTATAGGGAAATTGGGAGTTGATCTATTCCTAAAACTTAGTGGATGGAAAGGGTTTTCCATTTATGTGATTCTTTGAGCATTGAGGATGAAAATCACTTTCTTTGTATGTGTTACAATGCAAGCATTTCTAACCTCTTAACTTGTCAAAACTATAGTGAACTTATAAAGCTTCTCCCTAAGTAGTTTGAGCACCAAAACAAAATTTTAAAGCAAACTAAGTAATACCATTCTTAAGGTCTAAGTAGAGGTGACTCATCATCATCACCATGAATATTATTTAATATTAATTATATAAAAGTAAAATCAAATAAGTAAATTCTTAATAAATTTTTAATTGAAAATCATTTATTTTTTATTTACCGTGTGAAAAATACCTATAATTTTTTTTTTTGTTGAACCCCCTTCAATATATATTTCCAATTAAAAAAAAACCCTAATTTTATGAGATATTCCCTATTTTTACTAGATATCGCTTTTTATAGCCCACCAATACCTATAAACCCCCCATACCCTATTATCTTCCCCACCCCCAATACTTACAAGATACTCACCTCATTTTCTACAATTAAAAAACCCCTTTATGAATGAAAGTGAAAAGATATTATCCAACATGATGAATCCCCATGTTTTTATTACAATAATTTAAAATTTAACTTAACAAATCACCTCTTAATAAATTATTATTATGCTTGTTTTATTTTTATTACTATTATACTATTGTAATAATGATATCATAATAATTATAATGGTTTTTAATGAAAATTAATTAACTTTTTTACAATTATTCACAACTCAACAAAAAATATATATAATGTCCTTTTAATATTTTTGATCTTTTTTATAAAATTGTTTATATACTCACTTTTACATTTCAAATATTAAGAATTATTATTAATTTTAATCAATATTTTTTTAAGTAAATATTAAACATTTTTTTATTCTAATCTTGTTTCAATGTTTAAACGCATGAAATAACTATTTTTTTAAGTTACTCAATGGTAATACAATATTACTAGTTATTAATTCCTTTAACCTTTAGCTTTAAATTGTTTATAACTAATATATTACAACATTTCTAAAAAAAACACTTATTTACTATTTAATTGTATCATTTATATATTATTTATTATTCAATTATTTTTTAAATATACTATGCAACATTGTTATAATTCCATTTATTTAGTTTTCTCTTATTATATTATTTATATGCTATCTTTAATTTATAAACATTTGTATGCTTTATATCCTATCTTTAAATTATAAACATTTATTTAGTTTTCTCTTGTTATATTATTTATATGCTATCTTTACATTATAAGCATTTATTTAGTTTATCTTGTTATGCTATTTATATAACATCTTTAAATTATAAACATGTTGATTGATTGCAAATGATGAAAAGTGCATTGATATTTATAAAGTTCTAGATTCTTTAATATTTAAATGTAAATTTATATTATTTAATGAAATTTAAATTTAATATTTGTTTTACAAATTTATATTATTTTTTATCCAATTTTGCAAGTACTATGCCGCATTGCTATGAATTATAGATTCCACTTATTTAGTTTTCACTTATTACATTATTTATATGTTATCTTTTAATTATAAACGTTTATATAATTTTTTTTTAATATTATTTATATGCTATTTTTAAATTACAAAGATTTATTTAGTTTCTCTTGTTATTATACCTGTCGCAGCAGGTACGCAGGTATATTGTAATCCATTGCAAGTCAAACTCTTTTGACTTTGGTATTAGTTGGTGTATTTTGATGCAGGTATAAAGAATTAAAACCTGTTTTGCAAAGTATGATTTAGGGATTTGTAAAATATTTTTTTTAATTTTGTTAAAAACCTATTTTTGTAAACAGCTGATTGGTGGATAGAAGATGATGTAAACTTTGGAATTTGGTATCTGGATTTGAGTTGACATGTGGCAACAATGACGTCATCCTCGTGATCAATCAACATAAAATCCAAAATCGGTGGACCCTGTCTTTGCAGCTTCGCAATGTTCTTGATCTTCTGTCATCAACGCTCACAGATGCCTCAGCTGTTGCTCTCCGCCGAAGCCTTAACTATGCCCAGAGTAAGAGCTCGAAGCCCATTTCTGCGATTACCATATTTCCTTCACATTGCTAGCCAATTACCTTTGTATCGCTCTAATTTAATATATGAAGTTCAACTCAAATGTATAGTTACTCTAATTATTGTTATTGCATTGCATTACAGGTCCAGGTGATTGTTCTCAATGCTGATATGCGTTCCGTTGAGTGCCGCGACAGAGTCTCGAAAGTGCTCTCCAAAATGGACAGTAGGTTAATAATTCTTCATCACATTCTGCACATTGACATTAACTCTGTCAATTAGCAGTGTTCTTTATATATAATCAGTTCCAGTGATTGTGTTTGCAATATGAAAAAGATTTGAAAACATACCTCCTTGAAGAGGAGAAATACATAACGGTGGCAACCTTTAGGTGGCGCTGGACCCATATATGGCACCACTTCTTTTCCAGTCTCCCATAACTCTGCAAATAACATCAACAGTGACAATAAATACAACTCTCAATAACAAGAAACCCAATATGCATATATAGAAGCTTTGGGAAGATCACGAAAGGAAATATGTATATATTGAAGGTTTAGGCAGATCAAGAAAGGCAATATGTATATATTGAAGGTTTGGGCAGATCCAGAAGCTTTACCTAATGTGGGAGGAGTTTGGCCAGGGATGTTGATAACAAGCCAATGCAAGAATAGACCTTGCCGCTTGCTTGATATAAACCTTGCTGCATGCCTTCTTCCGCCTAACTTACTGCTTTGACCTCGTTGCTTGCCTAATCTCGACCTCGATTGTTGATACCTGTCTCTCAATTGAGGGCGATCTCGATTGCTACCAATACTCTGTAGTCCATGGAATTAGTCACTGCCAAAGTAGCCAATTTAACATGCCCACTGAGCACAGGAAGCTGAATCAAGTCCTTGCTGATAGGATTAAAAAGATAAAGTTTTGCAAACCGACCATCTTCCTTATGCAGACACAGAATACCACCCGATGCCGCAATGCAAACTGTTTTCTGGAAAGGTTTTGCTTCAATTTTGTGCCACCTGTTCAGTGCCAGATCAAAGAACCATCCCCCATCCCCATTCTTGTTCTGTACCATCAACCATGGCATATCAGAATCATGATAATATAACGGTGAAGCAATGACCGAACGCCATCGCTTACATACCAGCTGAGCCCTTATTACAGATGTAACAGGTAGCTACCCAATCACCATATCCACAAGCTCATCTGGCAAAATCCCCCAGATCTCTCCATCCAGATCAAGACTTCCGATTTTTTTTTTCTGTAAATGACTCTCATGTCCAGAAACGGCTCACACACTTCGTCTACAACATCAGGAATGATCTTCGAGGCCCTGAGGAGCTCGGCATTCAGAGGAGCACCGCTGGTTGCAGCCATCTATCTATGAGACAAAAGCCAAAACTAACTGATACCATGTGTTTGAATAATCGATCGACTGTTGTATAGAGACGTGTCAGATGCTCTAAACATATGTCATAACATCCATGCACGTGGAAGCTGAAACTTTGAAGTGCAATCCAAATGCCATTGCTTAAATGAACGCCAAACTTTGAAGTGCAATCCAAATGGTTTTTGCTTAAATGAATGCTACAAGGATCTCGTTGTAAAGTGTTTTGGTGATATAATTCTCAACTTAATTAAATTTAAAGCTCCTTATATAGAGATTGCTAGATTATGGCTAACGCATTCCAAGAAAGTGCAGGATTATTAACTAACACATTCTGTAATGGTTGTGTTTTTGTTTCCATTATTGTCTGAGTTGTTGAGATCATAATTTATTAAGTTAAAATTTTAACGAGATTATGTTAATTTTAATAATAAAAACAATATGGGGTACAGAGAAGAATAAATAATGAAAAACATTTTTAAATTGAGAAACGATCAGACTACACCATTCGTCACAAATATTATAAAATAATATGTTAAATAAATAGATAATCATCCATTCTAAATTTTATTTTCAAAACATTCGTAATATTATTTATTTTCAAACCATTCGAAATATTATAAATAATATGTTAAATAAATAGATAATCGTCCATTATAAATTTTATTTTCAAACATTTAGTAATATAAAATAACATGTTTAAATGATGTGAGGAACATGGACTAAATTTTCGTCCAAGTTTGAGTTGACAAACAAGAACATTAACGAGATTAAGTGAATAATTTAATGATAATCAGCGACTTTTGCGGGAAAGAGCCAGGAATATAAAGATGCCGTGTAGAATTTGTGCATAAGCACGTTGGAGGAGGGATTTGAAGAGATTAATCAATAATTTAATCCGCGACTTTTGCGGGCAAGCACAACATATATCAATCTTTCATGTAGAATTTGTGTATATGCCTTGTTTTGATTGATATTCAATATTTGTTTGGTATCCCTCCTTATCTGATCTCTGACGCTTTTGAGACTTTATCACGGTTGACAAGAGCTTACCAGCCCTTGGGTTTCGATTATTAGTCAATATACTTTCCCAGAATAACAGACAGTGGGTTTCTTCAAAACTGCAGTTTATTTTAATATGACAAGTTTAAAAGAGTATTATTTCACTTAGAAAGTATTATAGGTTTAAAATATTTTATTTTAAATTTTGGTTAATAATTAAATATTTAGGTATTCGTTGATATATTAGTTTAAGATGAAAAAAATTATAAACTTAATTTTTAAATTGGTAGTGAAGGAGATTTTCCTATCCACAAATGCAAGTGACAAGAATTCTTCTATTCACAAATAGAAGTAAAGTTATTTTGGATCTTTAATTTCAAGGTCTTACTCTATAACTAATTAAGGAAGTAGTTTTGTACATTTTATTATTATCTATTTGGGATTTTTTTTTCAACTGTCTTTTTATTAAACTTTTCTTAAGAGGTAGGTATCATGCAGCTTTGTTGCTAACTTGACATAGAAATATAAGCAACATAGTTACAACAAGTAATAAATAACACATCAACATAAAAACAACAAGTAATTTCACATAGAAAAATAAACAACATAGCAACAAATAATGTCACATAAAAAAAAGCAACGTAGCAACAAATAATACATTGTTACAAATTTTTAATGTTTCATAATTACTTCAACTTTCAACTTATATACAATATAGCATTAAAATATTTCTAAACGGCACGTATAAGCAGCCTTGCTGCTATTTCACTTGTTTATATGTTATCTTTAAACTATAAACATGATGTTTATTTTTTGTAATAGATGAAAAGTGTATTGATATTTATGGTGTAAAGTTTTAGATTTTTCCATATTTAAATTTATGTTATTTATTGAAATTAAAAATTAATATTTATTTTACAAATTTATATTATTAACTAAGTTTACTAATATTTATATTATTAATGAAATTCAAAATAGAGTTGTCACCTAATTTTCTTACATTAATGTATGATTAATTATTGAATTTATGCGTGAAAATTTATTGAATATATAAATTTGTTTTTTCTTAATTGGTGGTATAATCTATCATAGGTTAGCTTGTTGAAAAATATTTTTGTAAAATTGAACTTTTTTACATTGGTTGTGGTTTTCTAAATTATGATAACCTATGTTTACATATGCTTGGTTTTCTAATTGCATAATCTTACTTCCTCTAATTTTGTCATTAAAATATTTCCATGGCCTCTTTCGAGGGAAGAGCCTTAAAAAACTATTCATATTCTCCCATATTAGATTCATGGATTCATGTTTGACATTAGCCTCCTTTATCACTCCAAATCTCAACTAGTTTCAAACAAATAATCAAAGAAGAAAATATTTTAATAAATAGGTCACAACCCCAAAACAAACAATTAAAGAAGAAAGTATTTTACTAAATGATCGTAACACGATGTATGTATCTATTAAAATCTTTTGAAATTTTTATTTATACTTAGAGGGAGGGTAAATAAGTATAAAGCATAGATTGTACAAATTCTTACTTCAAACAAGTTATGAACCAATTTCTATTTCAGTCAAAACAATAGAGACACCAATGCATAAATTATTTGTATAACAAATCTATAAATCTATAAAATTTATGTTTTCAATGGGAGACACCAATCTCCAAAATGTGAGCACCAACTCACTCAAGAACCAACTCGCTGATTATAGGCACAAACATGTAAGCAATTCAATCTTCTACACAAGCACCAACTTGCTGACATCAAACACCAATCTGAATGGGTATTCGTCTTATTGCGCAAACTCCAACTTGTTGTAGCTGAGAACTAACATGATTGAATACTGTAATATCCTCTTCTTGTTCTTTAGCACCAACTGAACAAAAAAACCAACTGAACAGAAACACCAACTCCCTTTTTTGTATTCTCCAACACCAACTGGAAGGAAGCTACAACTCTCTTTCCTTTCCCCTTCATGCCTCCCTGAAATGAATATATTTGTAACAAAAATGCAACTATGGTGATATGCAATCTATGTTATTTCGGATCTGTGACTATGTATTCTGAGATCTGCAATATCAACACTTTGAACCTTCTACGATCTATAGTCTACATCTTCTGCAATTTGCGTCTTATTTTATCTATAATCTGTGATGTCTAAGATCTATGCCTTATGGACTTTGCATATCAACACTTGTTACTTCCTTGATCTATTCAATTTGTATCTTCAATACTTTGGCACTTCTTCGATTTGTGTCATTTATTGTTTATTCTCATCACACATTCTGATGCAAGGAATCCCTCTAATTTGTGCAATGATTGTTGTTATTCTTTATTTCTTTTGCACAATTAACTCTCTATTGTTCTTCTTTATTGATTTTGGTTTTGCGCGATCTATAAATAGGGAAGAATTCATCCCTATGAAAGTTGTGCAGAGTATATTTGATTTAGAGATTAGTTGATAGGAGGTTGCCATTTCGAAGAGGAAAGTGAACACGAGTGAAATTTATTCCATAAAAGGATCAATTGTAAGGTGTTACCCTACCTTAAGGGTTTTGATATTAATATAGTTTGAAGAATTTATGATATCTATTTTGTTATTACATATTCATATCTAAGGTGCAAAACACCTCACCACATTCTTTATGAATTCCTTACTCATTAGTTTCTCTAACATCAACTTCGAAGTCTACAATTCCAAATTTGTTATATTACTTAACTAGGTCAATTAAAAATACAATGAATTATGAACATGAATTCAAGATTTAAGCTTTATCATGTTTCATAATACATGAATGCAAACCTTTTTTATTAGGAAATTTATGATGTACAATTTAGCAATAATAACTTACATCCTTCAAATTAATATATGGAGAAGGATGTGTTATCACTGTTTTTCGCACGACAGGAATTGGCAGGAAAGTAGGAGAAAGTAACCCCATCCAAAGACAAGTAAAAATCTTCGGTCACAGGGTGGCCAAGAAATTTGTTAAAAGTGACAGTGTGTCTATGGTGATGATCGAAGGACATGTCAAATCAATAGTCAAATGGTTTTTCACTAAAATCCTTAGGAGCGATCAAAAGTGCCCCTCCATCCATGTGAAATGGCCTTAAAGCAACCCCCAGTTCCGACGGCCATGATTCACAGAGGGAAGATCTACGGATGAGGTCGATTTTGCCATTTTGAAATTCTCACGGGAGTTTTGGTCTCCCGATCAGTGAAATGACTTAAAGGGGGATAACATTTGATGGTGCGGATCTCACCAAAGAAATATCCATGATGGGAATCTCCTCCGCTGATGAGACATGCATGAGGCCAAATCATCTCATGGGTTCGCGAAAATTGGTACTTTGGTACATGTGTGCAGTCGAGATCGAAAGGAATTTTGGGTCTAAAGGAAAAAAATTATGGCAATCGAAGAATGTCATAGACAAGGGAATTCAGGGGTGAAATGTGTGACTCCGTGTATGATATGCTTTCCCCGAAAAGACCCTATCAGTACGAAAGCTCTAGGAAGATGTGAAAAAAGTAGAAAGCGATGGGAAATTAGATGCCCTGACACCATCAGAGCACACCCGCAAAGGAAGAGTCAAATCCACTACATATACAGTCCTCATGAGCCCACAGCTCATAGCATCAAGCATGCCAAAAGCTGGACAATCTCCTGAAAGGTTGATTTGCAAAAGGTAGGTAAGGCTCTGACACGTAGCGAGAAGATGCAACGAAGGGGAATGGTTCTTATACTATCATCAATAGGAATGAGATGGTAAGGAATGCCAAGTCCATGTGGCTTGAGCCAGATGGTCTGTGATGAGGGATAACACCGGAGGTATTTTTGCATCCAATAATAGAATTCCGCAGCAGAGAAGGAGGCATGAATAGATCTCCAATAGGAAAAAGGGATCCTAAGTTCATGTGCTCGCTCGTGCTATCATCATGCTATTCGAAGGTGAAGTGTGCAAGGAAGATGATGGGTCATCGTCGCATCTAGTTCTCCAACTCTATATAAATGCTACACTTTAGAACCAGCGAAAAACAAAGATTATGTAAGTATGGAGGAAAAACTTAGAATGCTAGTTTGTTGAAAGTTCTGAGAATTCAAGAGGAGATTTGTGATGTTCGTCTACTTCGAAAAGCTTGTCTGTCAAGGTTTTATTTTGGTCGGAAAACATGGCTCTGCATTCCTACGCTCTCATGATCATTTCAGCAAAGATGTGTCAACCATTGGGGAAGAGATGTTCATTGTATTAGAACAACCTTCCGACACCAACAGGGTCATGACAGGGATGTTCATCGTATTAGATGGACCTGCTAGGGCCGGTGAGGGAATTACTCTCACAATAGAAGACCACACCCTTGCAAGGACACTCCCTGGGATTTTCTGTCCAGCAGACATCCCTCCTAAACCTCCATACTTACTAGCGTTCTGCATGATCTCAGCACGTGGTGACTGTTGCTAAGGATGGTTCGTCTGAGCAAATTCACAGACTGAAGGAGGAGCAGTCCAAAGGATTCATCACCGTCTTTGTAAATTCCACTTTCCAATGTTTCTGAGGTGGTGAGGAGGTCAAAGCCACGCCCCACCGTATTTTCTGTAGGAGGACCCTCGTGATGGGAGGTAAAGAGTACAAGAATGACAAGCCACTTTAGAGGCTTGTTACTACCAAAAGCAATGCGGCCCTTCTTCAAACCCCCCTGTATAACAGTGTTACCAGGAGAGGGGGAGTTATAAGGAAGGATGAGTATAGAAGGAACACAAATATTCTTGCCAGCATTAATCCCATGCAGAAAGGCACCTTTGAGTGCAGAATGAACACAAATGAAAAGAAGGAGGACACGTTGCAGAGTCAACGGAGAGGTAAATGGTTTGGGCCCAGTCAGCAATGAGCCTCCCAAAAACATCATAAGACCTCATCTTCAAGGCCAGCAAGTCCAGAACCGAAAGCATCGCATTTCCATTTGCACCAAGCATATGTATTTTCTCTACAGTGTTGGTTTGAGATATGTAAATCCTGGCAGAAGTGCCACATTCTAGTTGGTTAGGATTTTGATAATGACTTGTAACCAACTTCTTGCCCTACTTTGAGATTAATATTAGGGGCCTGAAGTGCTATAAAAGGACTCCCACAAAGGGAGCAAAGGGGTTGGTTGGTTCTAAAATTGAAAATATTATCGTGCTTATGATATTTTGGAATTAATATACAGAGTCGAATGTTGGTTATATGCATTATAAGGATTCTTGTATGTTTCTAAATTACATCCTGTACATCTCTTTTCTGCATGTGCATGTTATTTCCAGTGCTTCTTTATGTCATGTGTTCTTCATGTCATGTGTTCTTCATGTCATAGACGTAGTGTATAATGGTCAGGAATTCATACTCATATGCTCCTACCATTGTCTTCGATATCCACCAAAATTATTTCTTCCAAACCTGGCGCGAAATTCATTCTAGTGGTGCTCTACATCGACGGACTTTCATTATTCTAATTTTTTACCAGACCCTAAACACTATGACAGTGATCGAAGCACTACCTCACTCTTGTAATTGTTTTCCCATGCAAATTGTTATGTTCTCTTGACATTTTGATTCCATATCCTGATAGATCTTTCTTTTGTTTCCAAACACCAACATTTAACATTTATCCTATGACATTATGTATGGCCTTGTTATACATCTGTGAGAGATCCCTCTCTGGAATTGGAGAAGCCAGCTCCCTTTCCTAAAGTGGTTATGCTGTTACCTCCAAGTCCTCCTTTCCCACAACCTTGGGTGCTATTCTGGGTGCTAACAAACTGGCCCCATTACTGGGGACAAAAGTGAAAATGAATAATACCTGGGAAGAACGACAAAGATTCTAAGGATAGAGGGTTTCTATGGGAAAACGGGAACCCTTGCATGTGAGAAGGTTGTATCATTTTCTCTAGCGAAACCACGTTAAAATTTCTAAAGAATGAATCCACTGGGGAGATTGGCAACCTAAAATATTGGTACATGGAGGAAGGTTCGAAGCCTTCTGAAAATTCTAGTGGTAGGGCCATAGTCCATACTATCGGCGGTGACTGATGGTCAGGAATCCAAAAGGAAATGAATCTTTCACCCGTTGACTTCCATATACCCATGTTTCCAACACTACGTCAGCTCCACTAATGCCATGTTACTGAAGGTTACATTTCTAAGAAGGATTTGGAAGCTTCCGTAATGTGCATAAATTTGTTGTGAAGGCATGGGTAGGCTTGAAGAGAAGACGAGGTACTTAAGATCCAACTTTCTCCAGAACATCTTGGCTCTTCTTGTAAATATTTCTTTATCTTTCCTTAAGTTTGTTAGAATAGTCTGTCATGGATTATTTTACTCCAAGCGAAGTCATGAATTCACTCCTATATATCCTTCCCTACTAACAGAGAGTAACTCTCCATCCTGTACGTCTGATTTTAGTCTAGACGCTATGCTTAAGACCCCTGGCATTAAGCATCCTGATAAATCTCGTGATGTCATTTTCGAGAGCGTGTTTTTTCTGCAAGACTCCATTGCACCCAATACCCAAATCCAATTCATGCCTCTCCGCCTACCTCAGGTCCTTCATGATTTCCCTCATAAATACTATAAATAACTTCCTCAATTTGATGGAGAATCTGAAGGCCTTACAGCTGAGAAAAATTTGTGGGCCTTCCAAAATGCGAGTACCAACTCACTCAAGAACCAACTCACTGATTATAGGCACAAACATGTAAGCACTTAAATATTCTACATAAGCACCAACTTGCTGACATCAGACACCAACCTGAATGGGTATTAGTCTTATTGCGCAAACTGTAACTTGTTGTAGTCGGGAACTAACATGATTGAAGACTGTAATATCCTCTTCTTGTTATTTAGCACCAACTGAACAGAAAAACCAACTGAACAGAAACACCAACTGAACAAAAACACAACCTCCCTTTTTTGTATTCTCTAACACCAACTAGAAGGAAGCTACAACTCTCTTTCCTTGCCCCTTCATGCCTCCTTGAAATGAATATGTTTGCAACAAAAATGAAACTATGGTGATATGCGATTTGTGTCATTTCTGATCTGTGACTATGTATTCTAAGATTTGCAATATCAACACTTTTCACCTTCTACGATATATGGTCTACATATTCTGCAATTTGTGTCTTCTTTTGTATACAATCTGTGATGTCTAAGATCTATGCCTTATGAATTTTACAATATAAACACTTGTTACTTCCTTGATCTATGCAATTTGTATCTTCAATACTTTGACACTTCTTCGATCTGTGTCATTTATTGTTTATTCTCATTACACATCCTGATGCAAGGAATCCCTCTAATTTGTGCACTAATTGTTGTTATTCTTTATTTCTTTTGTACAATTAACTCTCTATTGTTCTTCTTTATTGCTTTTGATTTTGCGTGATCTATAAATAGGGAAGAATTCATCCTTATGAAAGTTGTGCGGAGTATATTTTATTTAGAGATTAGCTGATAGGAGGTTTCCACTTCGAAGAGGAAAGTGAACACGAGTGAAATTTATTCCATAAAAGGATCAATTGTAAGGTGTTACCCTACCTTAAGAGTTTTGATATTAATATAGTTTGAAGAATTTATGATATCTATTTTGTGATTACATATCCATATCTAAGGTACAAAACACCTCACCACATTCTTTATGAATTCCTCACCCATTAGTTTCTCTAACATCAACTTCGAAGTCTACAATTCCAAATTTGTTATATTACTTAACTAGGTCAATTAAAAATACAATGAATTCTGAACATGAATTCAATATTTAAGCTTTATAATGTTTCATAATATATGAATGCAAACCTTTTTTATTAGGAAATTTATGATGTACAATTTAGCAATAATAACTTACATCCTTCAAATTAATATATGGAGAAGGATGTGTTATCACTGTTTTTCGCACAGTGGGAACTGGCGGGAAAGTAGGACAAAGCAGCCCCATCCAAATACAAGTAGAAATATCCAGTTGCAGGGTGGCCAAGAAATTTGTTAAAAGTGACAGTATCTCTACGATGACGATCAAAGGACGTGTCAAATCGACGATCGAAAGGTTTTTCACTAAAATCCTCAGGAACGATTAAAAGTGCCCCTCCATCCCTGCAAAATGGCATTAAAGCAACCTCGAGTTTCGATGGCCACCATTGAGCGAGGGCATATCTATGGATGAGGTCGATTTCACCAGTTTGAAATTCTCATGGGAGTTTTTGTCTCCCAATTAGTGAAATGAGTTAAAGGGGGATATCATTTGACGATGCAGATATCGCCGAAGAAAGATCCACGATGGGAATCACCTCTGCTGATGAGACATGCACGGGACCAAATCATCTCATGGGTTCGCAAAAATTGGTACTTCGGTACACATGTGTGGTCGAGATCGAAAGGAATTTTGGATATGAAGGAAAAAAATGATGGAAATTGACGAATGTCGCAGATAAGGGAATGTAGGGGTGAAATGTGCGACTCTGTGTACGATCTGCTTGTCCCGAAAAGACCTCGTCAGTATGAAATATCGAGGCAGATGTGGAAAAAGTAGAAAGCAATGGGAAATCATATGCCCTAACACCATCAGAGCATGCCCGCAAAGGAAGAGTTGGATCCACTACAGATACAGTCTTCCTGAGCCCACAGGTCATAGCATCAAGCATGTTGAAAGCTGGACAATCTCCTGAAAGGTTGATTTGCAGAAGGCAGGTAAGGTTCTTACACATAGCGAGAATACGCAATGAAGGGGAATGGTTCTAATACCGTCATTAATAGGAATGAGATGGTAAGGAATGTCAAGTCCATGTGCCTTGAGCTAGATGGTCTGTGATGAGGGATACCACCGAAGGTCTTTTTGCATCCAATAATGGAATTTTGTAGTAGAGAAGGAGGCATGACTAGATCTTCAGTGAGAAAAAGGGATCCTAACTTCACGTGCTCACTTGCGCTATCATCATGCTATTCGACGGTGAAGTGTGCAAGGAAGATGATGGGTCATCGCCACGTCCAATTCTCCAACTCTATATAAACGCTACACTTCAAAACCACTGAAAAATAGAGATTATGTAAGTATGGAGGAAAAAATCAGAACGCCCATCTGCTGAAAGTTCTGAGAATTCAAGAGGAGATTTGTGATGGCCGTCTGGTTCGAAAATCTTATGTGTCAAAGTTTTCTTTTGGTCGGCAAACATAACTCCGCATTTCTATGCTCTCATGATCGTTTCAGCAAAGATGTGTCAACCATTGGGGAAGAGATGTTAATTGTATTAGAAGAGCCTTTCGGTGCTACCAAGGTCATGATAGGTATGTTTATTGTATTAGATGGACCTGCTGGGGCCGGTGAGGGATTTACTATCACAATAGAAGACTGCCCCCTGCAAGGACACTCCCTGGGATTTTCTATCCATTAGACATCCCTTCTAAGCCTCCATACTTACTAGCGGTCCTCGTGGTCTCATCAAGTGGTGACCGTTGCTAAGGATGGTCCCTCTGAGCGAATTCTTGAACTGAAGGAGGGCTAGTCCAAACGATTCATCACCATCTTTATAAATTCCACTTGCCAAATTTTTCTGAGGTGGTGAGGAGGTTGAAGCCACACCCTACCATATTTCTTGTAGGAGGACCCTCCTGATGGGAGGTAAAGAGTACATGAATGACAAGGCAATTCAGAGGCTTGTTACTACTAGAGGCAATGCGGCCCTTCTTCAAACCCCCTTTTATAACAGTGATACCAAGAGAGGGGGAGCTGTAAGGAAGGATGAGCACAGAAGGAACACAAATCTTCTTGCCACCGTTAAGCCCATGCATAAAGGTGCCTTAGGAGGTGCCTTTGAGCACATAATGAACACAAATGAAAAGAAGGAGGACACATTGCAGAGTCGACGGAGAGGTAAATGATTCAGGCCCAGTCAACAATGAGCCACCACAAAACATCATGAGACCTCGTTTTTAGGGCCAACTAGTCCAAAACCAAAAGCGTCGTGGTGCCATTATCACTAAGCATATGTATTTGCTCCCTAATGTTGGTTTGAGATATCTAAATTGTGGTAGAAGTGCCATGTTCTAGTTGGTTATGATTTTTATCATGACTTGTAACCAGCTTCCTACCCTGTTTCGAGATTAATCTTAGGGGCCTGACGCACTATAAAAGGAATCCTGCAGAGAGAGCAAAGGGGTTGGTTGGTTCTAAAACTGAAAAGATTATCGTGTTTATGATATTTTGGAATTAATATATAGAGTCAAATTCTGGTTATATGCATTATAAGGATTCTTGTGTGTTTCTAAATTACAACATGTACATCTCTTTTCTTCATGTGCATGTTATTTCCAGTTCTTCTTTATGT
This sequence comes from Pseudotsuga menziesii, assembly GCA_001517045.1. Classification (NCBI taxonomy): domain Eukaryota; kingdom Viridiplantae; phylum Streptophyta; class Pinopsida; order Pinales; family Pinaceae; genus Pseudotsuga; species Pseudotsuga menziesii. The sequence continues at coordinate 859,830 of LPNX010267881.1, read as the reverse complement.
TATGTGTTATTCATGTCATAGATGTAGTGTATAGTGGTCAGGAATTCATACTCATATGCTCCTGCCATTGTCTTCGATATCCACCAAAATCATTTCTTCCAAAACTGGTGGGGAATTCATCCTAGCGGTGCTCTACATTGACGGACTATCATTGTTTTGCTTTATCACCAAACCCTAAACACAACAACCGTGATCGAAGAACTACCTCGCTCTTGTAATCATTTTCCCATGCAAATTGTTCTATTCTCTTGATATTTTGACTCCATAGCCCGATAGATATTTCTTTTGTTTCCAAACACCAACGTTTAACATTTATTATGTTACATTATTTATGTCCTTGTTATACATCTATGAGAGATCCCTCTCTGGAATTGGACAAGCCAGTTCCCTTTCCTAAAGTGGTTCTACTGTTACCTTGAGGTCCACCTTTCCCACAACCTTGGGTGTGATTCTAGGTGCTAACAAACTGGCACCGTTTCCAGGGATGAAAGTGAAAATGAGTAATCCCTAGGAAGAACGACAAAAATTCTAATGATAGAGGGTTTCTTTGGGAAAAAGGGGATCCCTGCATGTGAGAAGGTTGTATCATTTTCCCTGGCGAATCCATGTTAAAATTTCTAAATAATGACTCCATTGGGGAGATCGATGACCAAAAATATTGGTACAAGGACGAAGGTTCGAAGCCTCTTGAAACTTTAGGTAGTAGGGCCAAAGTCCAGATTGTTGGCGGTGATCGATGGTCAGGAATCTAGAAGGAAATGAATCTTTCACCCGATGACTTCCATAAACCTGTGTTTCCAATAGTGCGTCATCTCCACTAATGACGTGGTACTAAAGGTTACATTTCCAAGAAGGCGTTGGTAGCTTCCGCAACGTGCGTAAATTCATTATGAAGGCATGGGTAGGCTTGAAGGGAAAATGAGGTACTTAAGATCCGTCTTTCTCCAAAACGTCTTGGCTCTTCTTGTAAATATTTCTTTCTCTTTCCTTAAGTTTGTTAGAATAGTCTGTCATGGCTTATTTTACTCCAAGAAAAGTCATGAATTCACTCCTATTTATCCCTCCCTGCCAACAGAGAATAACTCTCCGTCCTGTACATCTGACTTTAGTCTAAACCCTATGCTTAAGACCCCTGACATTAAGAAGCATCCAGATAGACCTCATGATGTCATTTCTAAGAGCGTGTTTTTTACACAAGACTCTATTGCACCCAATACCCAAAGTTGATTCATGCCTCTTTGCCAGCCTCAGGTCCTTCATGATTTCCCTGCCAAACACTATAAATACCTTCCTAAATTTGATGGAGAATCTTAAGGCCTTACAGCTGAGAAACATTTGTAGGCCTTTGAAAATTTTCTTGATATTTTTGCGATAGAGCATGATGACATTTGTATGAGAGATTTTTCCCAATCTTTGAAAGGCTGTGTCAAAAAATGGTTCAGGCATTTGCAGCCAGAATCCATCCATACATGGGAAGAATTTTCTCTTATGTTCCTAGATTTTTGGGGTGAAAAGAGGTCACTAGGCTAGGTGCTCTCCGAGTTTTATTCTATGTGGAAATGTGAAGGCAAAGCTACGTCACGTTTCAATAGAAGGTTTGCAAGTTTTTATTATGGCATGCCCAAAGAAATCCAGCCCTTAGGGGTGCGAAAAAACTGCATTATGCATCTATTTTTCCTCTTGATGTGTCTTTATTTCTATTGGAGAGAAAATTGGCATCATTACAGGGAATGTTTGCTGATGCGTTGGACGTTGAAGAAAATTTCAAATTGCTAGGAAAGATCATGGGCCAAGATGGTAATAATGAAAACAATGATGAGCTGGGCTAGGTAGAGGCGAGTAGGGTAGAGGAGGAATTCCCCTAGCATCTTACATTTTCCCTAAGTACATAGAAAGGAGATCTACTAGGGGGTATAAAGGTGAGCAGTTTTATTCGCCCGTTCCCTTGAGATTATGACCAACATGTTGCTAGTTGCATTCATGTGACCTTGAAAGGGATCATGGCATGTTGATATATGATGAATATGAAGTTGAATACAAGGATGGCATGCCTAATGAAACAATTGGGGGTCCCACAGACCTAAAACTTAATAGAGAAAAAGATGAAGTTGTTGAAGTCAGGACCCCTCCATATGTCCTGATCCCACGGACCCCGTATCAAGGAGAGATGTTTTTTCTATTCAGCCCTTTTGAGGAGGATGATTGCGTCCTTACAGGGAAGAATCCAAGAGATGAAATTCTGGTTCCCGAGACCACTAGCCAAGAGAAAAGTGCATCATTCGAACATTTCCTAGAGCACTATGTACATGGTTTCTTTGGAAACCAACTCGGTTGCGAGCAGGAGGGGTTATTTCTCGAGCAATTTTCCCAAGACAAGCAGATGATAGATTTCTCTAGATATTGCAGTGTTCCTTATGGTCATGTCCCCAAGTACACGAAAGGATTTTTTGACCAAGAAGGTCATCAGGAAGTAGGCAGGAATAGATCTATTGAGGAACACAACATTACCTTTTTCATGATGCTTGTGAGAGATCAGGCCGTGAGTTTTGAAATATTGCACGAGGGAGTTAATACCGTGGACACAAAAGATTTGAAAGACACCTCTTAAATATTTTTGAGATGTCACCTCTACATGATGTTGGAAGAATGGAAACTAGAACGTCTTTATCATGTGCAACTAACAGCTGAAGAGATCGAGAGCCGCCCAGGTTTCTATGAACCGGTGGAGGAATACATAGAGCAGTTGGAAAATCTTAATGTATGTCTAGATATTTATTATAAATATAAATCTCTTTGTTGTAACTCGGTGTTATTGAGTGTTTTGGTAACTCTCTCCATACCGCATGAGGAGAAATGGGATCTCTCAGACCATTTGCTTTCCTGGCTCCATTGGAATTTAGAAATTACTTTACTAGGGGATGAAGTCCATTAGATAGAGTAGGTATCTAAGAATAAATAAACTCGAAATAATGAGCATTTCCCTTATAAGCAGTTTTTCTTAAGTATCATCTTAACCTTTCAGTCGTTTCCATTATTCGTCTTGATTTTGGTTTGTTGGAGCATTTTTAAAAGATTGCAGCGAAGCTGGGGGGACACCCAATGGATTTGTCACTTGGTCTATGGTTGTTCTTTGCTACCTCATGGGGATGATGAAATCCCTAGCTGGAGCCACTTGTTATCACTATTTTTTGCACGACAAGAAATCATGGGAAAGTAGGACAAAGGGACCCCATCCAAAGACAAGTATAAATCTCCAGTCGGAGGGTGGCCAAGAAATTTGTTAAAAGTGATAGTGTGTCTACAGTGACTATCGAAGGGCGCTTCAAATCGACGGTCCAAAGGTTTTTTGCTAAAAGCCTCAGTACCGATCAAAAGTGCCCCTCCATCCCCACGAAATGGCATTAAAGCAACCTCGAGTTCTGATGGCCATGATTGACGGAGGGTAGATCTACAAATGAGGTCAATTTCACTAGTTTAAAATGCTTGTGGGATTTTTGGTCTCTCGATCAGCAAAATGAGTTAAAGGGGGGTAACATTTGATGGTGTCGATCTCGTCGAAGAAATATCCACCATGGGCATGTCCTCCGCTAAAGAGACATGCATAGGGACAAATCATCTAGTGGGTTCATGAAAATTGGCACTTCGGTACACATGTGCAGTCGAGATCGAAAGGAATTTCGGATCTGAAGGTCCAAAATGATGGCAATTGGAGAATGTTGTAAAAAAGGGAATTCATGGGTGAAATGTGTGACTCCGTGTACAGTCTTATTGTCTTGAAAAGACCCCATCTATAAAAAATATCGAGGTACATGTGAAAAAAGAAGAAAGCGATGGGAAATTAGATGCCCTGACACCATCAGAGCATGCCCGCGATGGAAGACTAGGCTACACTACATATACAGTCATCCTAAGTCCAAAGGTCATAACATCAAGAATGTCAAAAGCTGGACAATCTCCCAAAAGGTCGATTTGTAGAAAGTAGGTAAGGCTCTTACACTGTTAGAATAATCAAACCCATAGTATTACCCACTTAGACATTAATTCATTTATTTTTGTCTTATTTGCCCAGTTCATGAGTCCCACCATGTGCAAGTTGCTAATTGCCTATCCATAGAGGTCAAACTTGCCATCTTTGAATCATGTAGTGCTTGGAAAATCCTTAGGAATCAAATCTGCTTTATTCCTGGCCTCCTAGGCACCCTTCTGCTTTTTCTGCTTTATTGACTGCTTTTTCAATGTTTTAAGGCACATAGGAAAGCAAGACTAGGTGAGGTGAACTTGTTTTTTGCCCCTTTCATCCTCCACTCTTTCCTCCATGCAAAAGCATGTATGAGCTACCATTCCATCACTCATTAGCTTGCCCATGTGCCCTTGCCAATTCGTGAGCCTCATGATAGATTTGGGATCAGCTTTTTACATC
>LPNX010267881.1:711918-852699 GCA_001517045.1 Pseudotsuga menziesii | reverse complement strand
GTCAATTTCTGGGGCTTGAGATTGCTCAAACCAAAGCTGGAATAAAGGTGCACCAGTCCAAGTATGCCTTGGATTTGCTTATCAAATTCAGAATGCAAGACTGCAGAGCAAGCAAAACTCCTTTCCTTTCAGGAGTGAAGCTGGAGGAAGATGCTTCTCCACCGATGGTAAACAATACACTATATAGACAATTGATTGTATGTTTATTGTATTTGACACATACTCGACCTGATCTTTGTTATGTAGTAAGTGTGGCTTCTAGATTCATGGATCAGCCTCATGAGATCCATTGGAAAGCAGCCAAAAGGATCCTTAACTTTGTTCAGGGAACAAGGACACATGGGATCTTCTATAAGGCAAAATCTGATCTTGATTTGATTGGATTTATTGACAGTGATTGGGTAGGTGATAGCATAGATAGAAAGTCCACTTCAGGGTATGTGTTTATGCTTGCAGAAGGGCCAATCAGCTGGCCAAGCAAGAAACAAAGTGCCATTGCACTCTCATCTACAGAAGCTGAGTACAGAGGAGTTGTTAATGCAGCAACTCAGTGTTTATGGTTGCAGGGTTTACTTGGAGAGTGTGGTTTCGAACTTGAGTACTCAACTACCATCTACTATGATAACCAAAGTACTATTTGAATCTGCAAAGATCCAGTTCAGAAGCAGAGAACCAGACACATTGAGATTCACATGCACTACATCAGAGAGCTTGTGCATGATGGCACCATTCACCTACTCTTCTGTTCATCTTCAGAACAAGTAGCTGATATCTTCACCAAAGCATTTGTTGAGAAGACCTTCAGCAATCTCAAATCACTGCTAGGGATTGCTGATCATGCTGTAAAGGCATGAGTGGAGACAAGATTCTACAATTTTGTTTTACTGTCCATGTTTAAGGGAGGATTTTCCCAAGTTGGTTTTGCCTCTTTCCTTGTTTCATATGGACTTGCAGTATGTAAAGGGTGACTAAGCCTTGTTGCTAGGCCCTATATTTTTGATTTATTACTCATAAAGTTAGGCTTAAGGGGGGGTGTTAGAATAATCAAACCCATAGTATTACCCACTTAGACATTAATTCATTTATTTTTGTCTTATTTGCCTAGTTCATGAGTCCCACCATGTGCAAGTTGCTAATTGCCTATCCATAGAGGTCAAACTTGCCATCTTTGACTCATGTAGCGCTTGGGAAATCCGTAGGAATCAAATCTTCTTTATTCCTAGCCTCCTAGGCGCCCTTCTTCTTTTTCTGCTTTATTGACTGCTTTTTCAGTGTTTTAAGGCACATAGGAAAGCAAGACTAGGTGAGGTGAACTTGTTTTTTGCCCCTTTCATCCTCCACTGTTTCCTCCATGCAAAAGCATGTATGAGCTACCATTCCATCACTCATTAGCTTTCCCATGTGCCCTTGCCAATTCATGAGCCTCATGACAGATTTGGGATCAGTTTTTTACACCTATGGGGGATTTGCCTATTTTGGGTAAGCCTGCTTTATGCTAGTTTTGGATGCCTCCTTATGCATTCAATATCTTGATGTATTCTATATATTCAGCAACCTATGTTCTTACAGGGTTGGCTATTGTACACTCAGTTAATATAATTTTGTGTTACAGCTCCATATTCAGTCTCCATTGTTAGCAATTTTGCATGATCAATTGATAATTGTTGTTGGTAAAATTAATCTATTGCTGGGCTGAATTTATACATACACGTATAGAGAAGATGCAATGAAGGGAAATGGTTCTAATACTGTCATCAGCAAGAATGAGAGGGTAAGGAACATCAAGTCCATGTTCCTTGAGACAGATGGTGTACGATGAGGGATAACACAAGAGGTCTTTTCACAACCAATAATGGAATTCCATAGTAGAGAAGGTGGCATGACTAGATATCCAATGGGAAAAAGGGATCCCAAGTTCATGTGCTTGCTTGTGCTATCATCATGCTATTCGACAACGAAGTGCGCAAGGAAGTCGACGGGTCATCGCCACGTCTAGTTCTCCGAATCTATATAAATGCTACACTTTAGAACCATTGAAAAACAGAGATTATGTAAGTATGGAGGAAAAAATTAGAACGCCATTTTGATGAAAGTTCTGAGAATTCAACAGGAGATTTGTGATGGTCATCTGGTTTGAAAAACTTGTCTGTCAAGGTGTGATTTTGGTCGGTGAACATGGCTCCGCATTCATATGCTCTCATGATCACTTTAGCAAATATGTGTTAACCATCGGGGAAGAGATGTTCATTGTATTAGAAGAGCCTTCCGGTGGCAGCAAGGTCATGACAGGGATTTTCATCGTATTAGATGGTGCTGTTGGGGTCGGTGAGGGTGTTCTTTCACAATAGAAAACCACCGCCCTATAAGGACACTCCTTGGGATTTTCTGTCCAGTAGGAATCCCTCCTAAGCATCCAGACTTAGTATTGGTCCTCATGGTCTCAGCGCGTGGTGACCGTTGCTAAGGATGGTTCATTTGAGCGAATGCTCAGAATGAAGGAGGGCAGTCCAAAGGCTTCATGACCATCTTTGTGAATTCCACTTTCCAACTTTTTTTGAGGTGGTGAGGAGGTCGAAGTTGTGCCCCACCATATTTCCTGTAGTAGGACCCTCCTAATGGGAGGTAAAGAGTACATGAATGACAAGCCACTTCAAAGGCTTGTTACTACCAAAAGCAATACGACCCTTCTTCAAACCCCCTTATATAACAATGTTACTAGGAGAGGGGGAGCTGTAAGGAAGGCTAAGCACATAAGGAACACAAATATTCTTTCCAACATTAATCCCATGCAGAAAGGTACCTTTAAGCGTAGAATGAACACAATAAAAAAGAAGGAGGAAATGTTGCAGACTCAATGGAGAGGTAAATTATTCGGTCCCAGTCAGCAATAAGCCACCCAAAACATTTGTGAGACGTCATCTTCAAGGCCAGCGAGTCCAGAACCAAAAGCGTCATGCTGCCATTCGCACCAAGCATATGTATTTGCTCCATAATGTTTGTTTGAGATATGCAAATCATGGAAGAAGTGTCATGTTCTAGTTGGTTAGGATTTTTATCATGACTTGTAACCAACTTCCTACCCTGTTTTGAGATTAATCTTGGGGGCCTGAAGAGCTATTAAAGGACTCCCGCAAAGGGAGCAAAGGGGTTGGTTGGTTCTAAATCTGAAAAATATTATCATGTTTATGATATTTTGGAATTTATATACAGAGCCAAATGCTGGTTATATGCATTACAAGGATTCTTGTGTGTTTCTAAATTACAGTCTGTACATCTCTTTTCTTCATGTGCATGTTATATCTAGTTCTTATTTACATTATGTGTTCTTCATGTCATAGATGCAGTGTATAATGGTCAAGAATTCATACTCATATGCTCTTGCCATTGTCTTTGATATCCACCAAAATTATTTCTTCCAAAACTAGTGCGAAATTCATCCTAGAGGTGCTCTACATCGGTGGACTGTCATTGTTCTTCTTTTTCACCAGACCCTAAATGCAACGAATGTGATTGAAGCACTACCTTGCTCTTGTAATCATTTTCCCATGCAAATTGTTTTGTTCTCTTGATATTTTGAGTTCATAACCCAATAGATCTTTCTTTTGTTTCCAACCACTAAACTTTAACATTTATCTCATGACATTATGTCTGGCCTTGTTATACATCTATGAGAGATACCTCTCTGGAATTGGAGAAGCCAGCTCCCTTTCCTAAAGTGGTTCTGTTCATTACAGCAAATTTGGGGTCTAAAATGGGCCTTATAAGAAAACGTGCCAAAAATAAATTTTGTGAGTTGGAATTCAAGAACCAATAGAATTTCAATAAAATGAGTCAACCATAATGGTTGAATTAGCATATTTGTCATAAAAGAAAACTACCTTTTTTGTTCGTATTTTTGACATATCTCCCTATGTTTTTAGTCAAATTTCAAGCAGGAGAGCCCAATGAGTACCCACACTGCATACTTTTGACGGACTTTGCTACCCCAAAAACAAGAAATACCTAAAAAAATGTGATGATGATGTCATCATCACATTTTTTCTGGTATTTCTTGTTTTTGGGGTAGTGAGGTCCATCAAAAGTATGCAGTGTGGGTACTCGTTGGATGCGAAATTAAATTCCGCATCCAACGAGCTCTCTCGCTCAGAATTTGAGTAAAAACACAGGGAGATATGTCGAAAATACGAACACAAAAGTAGTTTTTTTCATTCTTCCTCCAAAATTAATAACTATTATTTTATTATTTTAACTATTATTTTATTATTTTCCTTAGGAGACCGATTTTAGACCTCAAGTTTCCTCTAATGGTTACCTCGGGGTCTGCCTTTCCCACAACCTTGGGTGCGATTCTCTGTGCTAACAGGATGGAATGTTGAACATGTATTGTCATTGATGTCAAAGGGATCAAATGTTTAACCCAAGTGTTATCATTGATATCAAAAGACGTGTGTTGTAATTGATGTCAAAGGATAAAATGTTGAATCTTTGTGCTATCTGATAAGTATGAAGAATTTCTCAACAAAGTAATTTTGAATAAATACATATGGAAGAACGTGGAAGTATGGAAAGAGAACAAATCCCACCATGACACTAGTCACATGTGCGCATATAACAATCTAGAAAGAAGAATATGGAAAATGGCAGATGTGCACAAATACTACTTCGATACGGGACTTATGGAGAAGAGTTTGAGATATGAACTTGTGTGTAAAAGTACCACAAAGAAGTTAGCATATGTTTTCCAAACCCCACAAAGCTGAATTGTGATAAGTAGTATGTCGACACACATCATAACTTGATCAAGATGCAAACAGTGGGGGATTTATTCAAGGATAAGGACCTTCAACAAGTGGACACATCTCTTGAGTTAGGAAGAGTATAAATAAGTAAGATATGGATGTGTTGAATTAAGATTGTAGAATGAATACTTGAAGATAATATATTTTGAACAAGCTTCTTTTTGGTGTTAGTGATAGAGAAAAATATATATATAATTGATCTTTAAAACTTTAATCCTAAATAACAATGTATATAAATATTTTAAATAATCCTGTTGGGCTATAGGGCAGACCCGGGTTTTATACCATCAACTTCACACCAACAAAAGACCCACAGTGTTGGCCCTTTCGGCAACAACCTGTGAACCGGTTGTAGTCTCACCCAAAACAGCTATGGGGTGCCGCAGAATTAGGTTTCTGTAAGCAGAAGAGGGATATTACTGTACCTTTAGCCTTTAACAATTTATAATCATATAATAGAGAACTTCGACAGCACTTATATACTTCTCAATTAGATAAACAAACAGTTACTTGCTTAACCCTTAACTGGAAATTCTCAGCGAAGTTATTATTTAGCAGTGATCTTACTTATTAGTTATTTACTTATCAATGCATAAAGAACATAACAGGAATAACATAAAAGAACCACGACACAAGATATAATGTGGTTCACTCCCAGTGTAGGGGCTACATCCACAGAACTGTGTTTTATTCAACTCTTTACAAAAACCACAGTTCTGATCTGCGCACTTAGCTGCAGATCCCTTCAAGTCTTCAAAGCTGAGCACACAGCTGTAGGCCTCTGCACACACAGCTACAAATTTCCTTAATAACCCAAAAACCCTCTACGCACACAGCTGCAGAGGTCATCCACACACACAGCTGGGACTTAACCTTTCTTACAAAACACCCTTATCTTTGCATCAATTCATCTTACATCAAAATCCTAAACTGACTTCTTTACAAGAGTGCTTATTTATACATCACACTTATTACAAAACCATGGGCTGAAACCATGGGCATCCAAAAACCCTAAACCCTGGACTTAAACCATGGGTTTATTACAAAAATATGGCTTTGACTCAACCCCAAAACCCCTAATACTATTTTGAGTCGTAACTCCGCCTACAAAATTCCACAAAACCCATGGACTTACCAAAACTAAAGACCCTTAAGGTGCGCACCCCAACAGGCCCCTAAGACTGACTAGTGTCCTGTCCCGAGACACTCTACTGCTCTTCTAGTGGAAGAATCTTCTTTGCAAAGATAGTGAACTGATTGCTGAGGCTGTGCATGATGTCATCAGCTGCTTTCTCCTTTTCCACCAACTCCTGCAATGCTACGGATGATACTTCGCTGGCCTTTTCCTGTGCAAATGCATCATATTCCTTTAGAACTTTGAGCTGGCTATCCACAGCAGTACTCAACTCCAAAGCCTCACTGACAAGTGGCTGTACAAAATTTTCCAACTCTGTTACTTTTGCTTTGCACGACTCAATTTCCTATTGGGGTTCATTACTTTGCTTTACCTTGAGCATTTTCTGCATAGGAGGCAAAGTCTTAATTTCCGCTTTTACTGCATCCAGCTCTGTCTGTCGTTGCTTGATGGTTTCTTGCAACTGTCATATTTCTGGATGTTCCTAAAGGGCTGTCCATGCCTCTACACTATCTTCTAGCAGCTTTGCTGCATTTCCCACAATGTCTGAGATCTTCGCTGCTGAGGCCTGAATGTCTGCGTGGCGTTGTTCTCTGACCTCAGGTGGACTCTCCAGATTGATGCGAAGTTGAAGCTCCGCAATCTGAGTCTCATGTTTTGCCTTTAATTTTTCGATTTCGCTGTGAGAGTGCTGTGCGTAATCTTTCAGCCTAACTATTCTTTGTTCTGGCTCTTCCTCCAGCTGTACGTCAAAGTCAGGAAGACTTCGACATGCCTCATCCAAAACTCTTACTAGTGTACCCTTTTTACGTTCTATGGTGCTCTTCCTCTGTTCCACTTCCTCCAACCACGCTGCGAGGCTATTATTCTGCTTCATGGTATTTTCTAACTGTATTTGTGAGTAGTGGTCCCATGCTTGGATTTCCTTCATGATAGCTGATTGGCAAAGATGTAATTCCGTCATGGACATCTTGGTGTAATCTATCCCAACTGTCATACTCATCTGTGATCGAGAATTTGCATCAGTAAGTATGAGGGCTGCGCTTGAGACTTGGCCTCTATTATCTCTGGTTGGCCATTGCCTTAGGTTTGTCTACATGCTTACTAGGGCACTACTTGCTGTAGCGCCAGTCACTGATTTTTCTGCTAAGTCCTTCAGCTCTGAAATCCTGTTTGCTACGCTAGTAAGTGCAGCAAGATGCATATCTGAAAACTATGACCACTTGTTAGTTAATTATTTTGTAGACTTCGTCAGAGCCTGATCAAGCTCTTCTAGCATCACAGCAGGCTCTTCGTCAATATCTTTGTCCTTTGACTCTTTTGCTTTCTTTCTAGATTGAGGTTTGGTCACTTCCTATGCTTCTGGTGAATTTCGCTTCTCTGGTCGATTGGGGTCTGAGATGGTTTTAACCGAATCCTCTTCCTTTGCTTCATCTCTGCCGTCTCCACCCTGGTCGTTTTCAATCTGCTCCGACTCAGTTTGTTCTTCACTGTCCTCTGGTGGGTCTTGTTGATGTGTCTGACTAGGGCCTACACCCACATTGGTAACTGGGGGAATTGGAATGGTGGGTTTTGTTCCTGCATCCTTCAACCATTCAGCCGGCCACTGCTGAATGATCGTGAGGATGTCTTCTTTGGTTACTACATATGGTAGCTTAAACCATTGATGCTTTTCATCTGCGCGGGCCTAGATGAAAATATGATGCATGTCGGCGCTGAAGTTTGTCGCTCCCTCATATTAAGAGAATAGCTCATTACTGAGCCGCGGTGTCTTCATGATCTCATAAAAGATACTCATGCTATAAAAGGTGAGCACTGTGTTCATCATCCGCTGGGATTCTTTATCCTGCGATACCTAGAGGGATGCGTACCTTGCTGCACCAGGCATGTTTGGAGGCACAGTAACAAATTGCACCTCGGTAGGTTCTTTCCATCCTACTAGTGCGATAAGGACTATTAACCATGAGGAGTGAAAGGGCCTACCTTTCTCCTGCGCATCGCGGGCATCTTCAAGGAATTCCTTCGCAATGTACCCGGCCTAGTTGTAACTGTAGCCTTCAGCACAGTTTGCAGCAATTTTGATGACCGGGGCAGGCACTTCATTTGGTCTACACTTTCGTATGAGCTTGCATGATAAGAGCTCAGCTGCGAAGCGAATACTCTGGTCTTGAATCGTAGAAGTGTGATACCCTCGTTTTCCCTTCGTCAGACTGAAGCAGTCCTTCATACTTTGTGCGAGCTTTGTATCTTCATGCTTTGAAGGAAATTTAGTCCCCGGATCAGGCCCTGCTATTGGTAAGCTTGTGATCCTATGAATGAGCTCGCCATTTATAGGAATTTTCTTATCTCCTATCCATAGGTGGTCGTCATGTACTAATGCCAGTAACTGCTTGACCACCATGGTCACCTGTGTGCTGCGACCAAAATGGGGAACATCGAGCATCTTCAGCAGACCAGCTTGGTCCAAGATAGCAGCCCATTGTTTTACTTTGAGTAATGTTGCTCCAGTCTCAGGGTATTTGACAAAATGCAAGTATGTTCCTGGTGCGAAATGTGGAAACTTCCCATGATCATTCGTATCATGGTCGGCATACTTAAGCCTGTCTATTTTCCCTGTCATGGTCCCAACCAACTGCACACCCAGTGGCAGCGAAGGGGTGCGTAATGTGAACTTCTTGGTTCACTGAGGTAGTTGAACCCCTGGTCAGACAGGCTGGAGATAAGGGGCATGTAGCGGGGCAACGTTCTCATCTACTTCAGGTGGGACCTCTGCTGAACTAGACGGAGCCATCTAGGGATCCTCCGGTGTTTTCCCTGATTGCTTATGTTTGTCTTTATTATGCTTAGAATGCACTTCAGGCTTAAAATTTTTTCTGGCAGATCGTGTCTACATTGGCGGAGTCGGTGCTGGAGGACTCTCTTCACAGGGTGCAAACACAGGTGGATGACTGAAACGGTTTGGCAAACCCGTCTGCTCAAATTCTCTCAGTAGTTCCTGAAACTCATGATTAGTTGACATGGATGCAATGTTAAAACTCAAGGAAATGCGAAATGTGAACTTCGCAGGTGCAGGTGCCTTCTTATAGAATCCATCAACTAAATCTGCCATAACTGTGCATTGATGATACCGAATCGGGTAGAGATCTTGTCCAAATGGTGGTAGATTTTCCAAGATTGCATTAATACAGGCAGTTAATACAGGGAACGGACTAGCACCACCAAGTTTGATTTCTTCTAACGGTCATTTTTTAAGTTCCGACAGATCTTTGCTGCTTCGGCACAACCAGTAACTCTGGCTGCGCCATAATAAGGATATTCGACATCTCTTGATGCCAGCTTCGATGGGGCTTCGAGCTTCTATCCATGACAGAATATCATCCAGAGCCTCAATGATTCCTTTTATTTCTAAGAATTGCATCGGACATGAGTTCTGATACTCATGGAGAAGTTGGGTCACTTTGCTTACCATTTCTTCATCCCAGTAATCTCCAATGGTAGCATACTTAGGTTTTTCTTCTGATCCAATGTTGACTGTCCGCGTCTTCAGGGGCTGAGTCACTTCAGGTGCTTCGACTGTTGGTCCTTGTACTTCATAGTGTCATTCTAACTTAGGAATGTCAATGTTGCGTGGATCATCATCCTTGTCAATTGCGAGTTTGTAACATTCTACTGCATTAGCCTCTTGTTCCTTCCAATCCGGTTGATATTCAGCTATCTCTTTATCATCAAAGACCTTAGTATGGATCAACCTAATAGCTGCGCCTAAAACAGGGCAATCCTCATTAATAGAAAATTCCAGCACAAAACTATCAACAAGAGAATCCCAACTTACAGTACCATGGCGAAGCTCGACTTCCGCATACCAGTTCTTTGCGATAGGTTCCAGAGTATGCACAAACCTATGTACCCATTCTTCTCGAGGTATATGCTTTCACGATTTGTAGCACTGCCCCAAATGTTCCTAAGGGCTAGTATTACCATTAAACCTGCTTCGCACCTCCTGGGGCTGATCCGTCAATCTCAGGAGAAGGGACTTCTAACAGGCTTCCCAACTAGGAATGTACTTTTTGTGACCATTCCACCAACTGGCTGCTGTGGCTCTGAATGCTGAATCTAAAGTCTTCATTTTTTGTGAGTCTCGTACCTGTGCTGATAATTGCACAATAAACTCTTTTGGGTTTGTCGAACCATCAAAAATAGGTAAGGCTCTTGTCTGTGATCTAAGCCATCTGAGAGACTTGGTAATTCTTACACATCGGTGTCCATTTAGCTCATACAGTCTGTTCTGCCAATTCTCTAGACCATCATTTGAATCCGTCATGCAGGAGCTGTCACACTGCCAATCCATGATACCTTTGGTAGTAGGATCAACATAATCTTCATCCTTCACTGTGATATTGTAGATATGGTCCAAAACATCCTAATCTTCATCTCTGAGTGGTTCTGTGTACCTTTCTCCTTGAGCAGGGTCCAGTGGGACTCTGACTCTCAAACCTTTCCCTTCGAAAGTCATTTGTATCTTCTTAAGGTTAATGATTGCAACATTTTCCATTGCCCATTCAATTTCTAATAAGGATGGATAGGGATTGCTGTCATCAATTATCTCAATAACTTCAAAGTTTGCGAAGGTAGTTACTCCATCAATATCTACTGGGACACTAGGGAATCTTCCTAGGGGCACAATATTCTACTGATTGGCTAATATCAACTGTATAGGGGACCAATCAAGGGTAGGTTGTCCCATTTGTTCCCAGGTATGCTTAGTTAAGAAATTTACTTCTGACCCTAGATCCAAGATGACATCAGTCATATCATACTCACCTATCTGAGCATTCAGTCTCATTTCCCTGCCAGTTCTTCTGACTCTATTAACAGTTTTTTCCTTACCAGAACTTCGCTGAGGTTCACAAGAAGCGATAACTTTCTGCAACTCATTTAAAGCATTCTGGTTCCTCAAGAGCTTCATACAACTCTGTAAAAAGGAGGACAACGTACTTACTTTATTTGTCGATGTTTCTTGCGGTTGCGACTGCTGCTGAGGTTGTTGTACAGGTGCGACTGATATGCTTGGGTTAGCAAAGTCTCTCTTGGCTTCCATAAAGGTCTCTTTTTCTCTTTCGATATCAAATGCTGGTATTTTTGCTGGGGCCTTACGAACCCATGCCTCGTCAGGTTGCTTCTCCTTGTGCTGCACTTCTGTCGTGGCTCCACTCCTGGAAACAACATTAATGGCTGGGACAGGTCGTTGCTCCACAACAATTAGCTGAATATTCTGAGTAGGGGCACTATTTCTTTCCTGAATCTTTTCTATCAGCTGCGGGCACTGCTTAATCACATGGTCGACAGCTCTCCAATATCGACATGTCGTAGTTGGGTTCTGACAATCTCGAGCTAGATGTCCGGCCTGGTTACAGTTATAACACACAACCTGGCCTTGCCCTCTGCCAGCCATACCACCATGACCACGACCTCCAAAAGTTCCACGACCCGATGCACTCCTGCGGTAACCATATCCATCATTGCCTTGTCCATCATTTTGCACCTGGTAAGTGTCATAGGTGCGCTCTCTCATGAGGTCAAGACTGCGACACTCATCTTCATTATGTCCCACTGACTTACAGAATTTGCAATAGGGGTTCTTGGGGACTTGCACATACCTTTGCAGTAAATAGTAGTCTTTAGGTCGATGCTAGCCAGTGGTCTTACAGATCTCACAATATAGCACACTAGGGTTGAATGGGTTTGGTGCACCAGAATTCAGGTAATTTCTTACTATAGGACACTGTTCCTTGTCATGACCCTCTGTCTGACATCGTGTACACCAAACCTCCTCGCGACTGGTTTTCCCTTTCTTCATATCGCGAAGCTCCAGAGACATCGCTGCCAACTATGCTTGTATTTGAGCTATACCAGAATTATCTTCGACATGAGCGGTTTCAAGCTTCATCACAATTTCCAGAGCCTCCTGCTGATCAGCAACCTTCTGTTGCATGAGTGGAGTCCTGATATGCAGTAACAAAGTGGCAATGAACCATTCTTTGTGTTGCATAGGTCCAATGGTGAAACTGACTTGTTCTAGCAGAACTTTGAACCTCTGATCAAAGTCCCACATTGATTCTCCTTGCCTCTGCTGAATTTCCTTTAGTTCAGTGATACACTGCGACTCTGATTTCGGCTTCTTAAATTTCTTTATCATCGCAGCTTTTATATCAACCAAGACATGGTTCTGAGTACTGGAATACTTCATGAACCATGTCAAAGCGCAGTGTCTAAAATAAGTAACCAGCTACACTCTTCTTGTATCTTGATCCGTAATGTTCTTAGCAGTCCACACTGCTTCACATAAAAACCAGAACTGTTCTGGATCCTCTGATCCAGTGCCTTTGAAAACATGGAGCTTAATGTTGTCATTTGTATGGGCCATCGTGGATCTAGGGGGGGAGGGAGGGGGACTGGTAGTAGGCGGGGGGGAACTTACTGGGATAGACTGACCTGCGACAGGAATACTCGGGCTAGGGTTACTTTCAGACTGCGATGGGTTTTCAGGCATAATAGATCTTCGCTACAGGGTTACTGGAGGGTTTCCAACAGAAGGGGTTTCTTCAGGCTCTGAGGCCGCTGGACTTACAGGGTTAGACTCGGTATTCTGACCTAGGGCATAGGACTCAAAATCTCGCTTGTACCTTTTTCCACTTCGCAGCAAACCAATTTGCTCGTCGAAGGAACTTTCACTTGCAAACATAAGTTAGAAATACTAAATCTAACAGTCTGATTCAATGAGCAATATACCTTTTTCAGCCAATAGCATTTTAATTCTCAAACTAAATGAATTCTAGTACTTACCCCTTGGTCCTTTGAAAAAATGTCGTTCGGCTTCGCTGAAGGACGTAGTTGTGTCAATAGCGAACTCCGTCACAAATGCTTCAAGGGTTCGCGTCGTCCAGAAATCAACAGCACAGGATATCTTGTTGTTCACCCTTTTCAATATATTAATTCTTGCAGGGGTCTAATTAGGAAACTGACCTTCTTGGAAGTTAGCCCTTCTCTCGGTCAACCTGGATAACCACTGGTGCAACTCTATGTGGATACTACCAAAGAAAATTTCATAAACATCAGAGAAAACATACCTTTATAAAAAGTCGTCTAAACTGTGACGCGGATCTTTGTTCTCTTGCTCAACAAATTTTAGATAAGTCGTTTAAATCCAATCACCAATTTCTTACATTGAGGGCCTCCAAAACATAGCCCTCTAGGTACGACGTAAACCCCTCTTGAGTAGATACTGAGTTCAACCAGCAACGGAACCAATTTGTTGGGATATAAGGCAGACCCAGGTTTTATACCATCAACTTCGCACCAACAAAAGACCCATAGTGTTGGCCCTTTTGGCAACAACCTGCGAACCGGTTGCAGTCTCACCCGAAACAGCTATGGGGTGCTGCAGAATCAGGTTTTTGCAAGCAGAAGAGGGATATTACTGTACCTTTAGCCTTTAACAAGTTATAATCATATAACACAGAACTTTGAAAGCACTTATATACTTCGCAATTAGATAAAAAAATAGTTACTTGCTTAACCCTTAACTGGGAATTCTCAGCGAAGTTATTATTTAGTAGTGATCTTACTTATCAGTTATTTACTTATCAATACATACAGAACATAACAGGAATAACATAAAAGAACCACGACACAAGATATAACGTGGTTCACCCCCAGTGTAGGGGTTACATCCACAGAACTGTGTTTTATTCAACTCTTTACAAAAACCACAGTTCTGATCTACGCACTCAGCTGCAGATCCCTTCAAGTCCTCAAAGCCATGCACACAGCTGCAGGTCTCTGCACACACAGCTGTAGATTTCCTTAATCACCCAAAAACCCTCTACGCACACAACTGCAGAGGTCATCCATGCACACAACTGAGACTTAACCTTTCTTACAGAACACCCTTAGCTTCGCATCAATTCATCTTACATCAAAAGCCTAAACTGACTTCTTTACAAGAGTGCTTATTTATGCAGTGCACTTATTACAAAACCATGGGATAAAACCATGGGCACCCAAAAACCCTAAACCCTGGACTTAAACCATGGTTTTATTACAAAAAGAGGGCTTTGACTCAACCCCGACACCCCTAAGACTATTTTGAGTCGTAACTCCGCTTACAAACTTCCACAAAACCCGCGGACTTACCAAAATTAAAGACCCTTAAGGTGTGCACCCCAACAAATCCAAAGACATAAATCAAACCATATAACATAGAATATACCATGGGAAAAACTCTCCACTGATTGAGAGGATAAAAAACCCAACAAACATTCTTAGAGTATGATTGATAATTGCCAGAGAATGATTACAACACAATAGTAGATTGATTTCACCGAGAGCACCAAAGAGTGGAGATCAAATGGAACATTGTATCTAACTTTCCAAGTGCATAACACTTTAATAACAAGTCAAATTAGGTTATACAACAAAAATAAAATGGTTGCATGCATCAATAACTTATTAACACTTAGAACACCGATACATCTTCAATCATGTGCCCCCCATTGACTTAGTGACAAGATGGAACTCCATAATTATCTCCCACTAGAAGATATGTGCCCTCACTAATTTGGTGCCAGACTGGCACTCCATAATTATCTCCCACAAGAATATATGTGCCTTCCATTAATTAGCTAACTCCAACTGAATTCTTAACTGAGTGTACTAAACTGAACTAGATGGAACTGCATGTAAGTGAATGGAACTAATTGTAACCGCATACAACTGAGTGTAGCTGAACAAAATTGAATGTAACTAAACATAATTGAATGTAACTGAACAAAACTGAATGTAACTGAACATAATTAAATGTAACTGAACAAAACTGAATGTAACTGAATAGAACTAGATGTAACTGAACAGAACTAAATGTAACTTAACAAAACTAGTGCTTCTCCATTAGTGCCATCTTCAACAAGCACTTGCATAAATTAAGGATTTGATTCCTTAATTAACTAAACTTGTTTACCATAAATAATACTCAACTTTTGTCTTATCAATTTTAGTTCACTTGGTGGCAACATGGGAAATTCAAATTTTCTCTCCAACTCTGTGCTTATATTAATTATCTCTTCATGGTCCATATGTGTTTTCATAAATTCTACACCATATCATAGTCAGAATTTTTTTTTGAACCTAATATCATTTGTATTACCCCAAGTCATATAGTCACATGCAAAAGTAAATCACTCTAGGGGTAGCTAATCCCTAAAGGATACTTGTGGCACCTATTGACCATGACTAGCCATACATCACATAGTATATCCACTTTATATAGTAAAGTACACCACCTTAGAACATGAAGATATATGTAGAACTTGATATTACTCACAAGCTTCACCACCTCAATCATATGAGGATATTTGTAGGACTTGATATTACTCACAAGTATATTGTCTTGATATTACTCACAAGACACAGTCCTTAACATAAGTTCATGATCTTAACCATAAGATCCTAGTACAAGCATATCTCTAGAATATGACAATGTCATGTGAACTTAATACAATATAAGTTTTGAAATTGATACAACACAGGTCTCAAAACTTAATACAACATAAGGTCATGGAGAATATATGAATCTAATTACAACACAAGCCTCATACCTTAATACAACATAAGGTCATGGAGATTAACTCCTGAAGACGTACTCTCAACATTTGGGGTATCAATGGATCATTTATTGTAGAAGGAATCTTTATGCAATAGAGCCTAATTTTGTATATTATATATAAGGATACCCATATTTAGGATGTGTGAAGTTCTTACTTAGTGAATGACGTCGACCGCAAAAGAAACTAAGTTTGGAACATTGATCAACACAAAAACACAGATCGCAGATAGCGAAAATAACTCATAGTTCACAAATGGTATGATGTATAATGGTTGAATATATCGTAGTCACTATCACAAATCACAGGTAAGGAAACTAAATATCTTGATGCAGATATCCAAGGGAAAGGTGTAGATCAGAAAAGGTGCAATAGTTGTAGTTTTTTAGACATGGTAATTTGCATTTTACGATTCTTTTATATACACACTTATTTCTATTCAAGGGAGGTAGGAAGGGGAAAGGATAAGGGATTTATAGATTTGTTCCAGTTGGTGCTGGTAAAAATTCTCAACGAGGCAGGACAATGCAAGGAACAAAGAGTTGCAGCTTCCTTCTAGTTGCATTTAGCAAAACAAATTCAAGGGGTTGGATCCTCCTTCCAGTTGAAGGTGATAAATATAATTAGGGGGTTGGAACCTTTTGAGACGGTAAATATAATTTGGGAATGGGTTCTTCCATTTAGTCAAATTCTAAGAAATGATTGGATTTTGTAGTTATCCATGGGTTGGTTCCTAGTTTCTACAAGTCACAATTTGCGCAGCAAGACATGCATCTATCCAGGTGTATGCCTAAAGTTCATGAGTTGGTGCTCACACAGATCAAGGCCATTGCAGGTCAATTCCTATAACCATTATATTGTTACTTGTGGATCATTTTGATGCATGAAATTAGTTGGTGCTTATGTTTGGAGATTGCACTCTCCCACTAATGTAATAATTTATTTTATATATAGATGTACATATAATTATTCTTCAGTATTTGTGTGGATTTGTGGTTGCTTATGGTGAAAAGTTTTAAATGGTTTAAATGCATTAATTATGAAATAGTTTATATCTGAGCTTCATAATGATTCACCACCCCCCCCCCCTTCTTGGTATAAGATAAATCAAACAATTGGTATCAAAGAGGGTGTATTCAGTGATAGATTAACATCTAGAAGATAAAATCTTGCGCAAAAACAAAAAAATAGTAAATGACCATGGAGAATGTTTTAAAAAACAAAGAATTAAAGGACAAAGAACTAGAATAAGTAGACTTCGGAGGAGAACTAATCGGTTCTTTGGAAGAGTTAGAAAAATAAATTTCTAAAGGATTAACCTTAAAAGCATATAGAAGAAGCTGAGAAAACAAGAAAGTAAAAAATGGAGATGATGGAAATGTTAACACACAAAGAAGAAAGGTGTGAAAAACTGGAAATCAAAATTACTCATCTAAAAGGAGAGCTACACAAAGTAAGCGACCAAATTAACCTCTATAAAATGTATATCAATAGATGTAAGAATAGATGAAGAGTTTAAAAAAAAGTTGACGATGATCATCCTATTCCTGAACAACCCACATAAGATATACAGAATGAAGAAAGGATAAAAAACAACAAGAGAATCTGCTTCAATAAGGAACATAAGAAATAAGTTGACCAAATACAAAGACGCCTTCCATGTTTGTTCAAAAGAATCATTCAGAATATTTGATCATAGGAGATAAAAATGTTAGTGTAGGAATAAGAAGAAGACTCTCAACATATGGCACCGAACAGGTGCACTTCTCCCTACTATCTCAAATAGAACCAAATTGTTTTAATGAATCTAAAGCTAATGAGAATTGGATCGAAGCCATGGGAGAAGAATTGAATCAGGTTAAGAAGAATCATACTTGGGAACTTGTTCCAAGACCCAAATGAAAAAAATGTTATAGGAACAAAATGGGTTTTTAGAAACAAACTGAATGAAGAAGTACAATTTGTTAGAAACAAAGTAAGTTTAGTATGCAAAGGATATGCACAGGTTGGGAATAGACTTTAAGGAAACCTTTTCTCTAGTATCCAAATGGAAGCGATCAAAATTTTCTTAGCATATGCTTGCTCCAAGAATATAATGGTGTATCAAATGGGAGTAAAATCATATTTCCTAAATGGAAAATTAGAAGAGGAAGCATACATAGAAGATCCCGAAGGGTTTACTTCCTCGTATGATAGATATTATGTCTACAAATTGTAAAAGGTGTTATATGGACTGAAATAATCACAAAGATCATGGTATTCAAGGTTATTCAGATATATGTTCCCAAGGATTTAAAAGGGGTCGTTTAGACAGTTATTTGTACATAAACTTTGAGGATGGAAACATGACTATAATCGAGGTCTATGCGGATGGAATCATTTTTGGAAGTAGTAATGACAGACTTAGACAAAAGTAGTCTTTAAACATGGAAAAATAATTTGAAATGTCCATGCTAGAATAATTATCCTTTTTCTTGGGGCTACAATTATCTCGATTAAAGAATGGTATTTTCATCTCTTCAACCAAATACATAAAGGAAAAGATGAAAAAAAATTCAACATGAAAGACTGCAAACAGGTATGTATTCCAATGATTACTGGATGCAAATTGAGCTAGGAAGATGAGGAAAACAAAGTAGATCAAAATATCTATCGGTTAATGATTAGGACCTTTTTATATATGTTAGCCTCAAGACCATATATAATGTAGTTTGTAGGACTCATTGCAATATTTCAAGCTACACTAAAAAAAACTCATTTCCAGGTGGTGAAAAGAATTTTCATATATCTAAAAGGAACCTTGGATATTGGATTGTGGTATACATACAATGATAATATTACATTGGAAGCATACACATATGTTGACTATGAATGAAGAATTGATTATAGAAAGAGCACAAGTGGAGTTTCTTTCTTCTTAGAAAAGTGCTTAGTTTCGTGGCTAAGTAAGAAACAATATTTAGCGCCCTCATCATCAACAGAAGCAGAATACATTGTTGTAGCACCATGTTGTGCACAAGTCTTATGGATGGGGAAAAATTTGAAATATGTTCAAGTAGAGTATAAACAACCCATATCAATATTCTATGACAACATAAGTGGGAACAATATCTCTATGAATCTGGTAATGCATTCTAAAACCAAACACAATCCCATAAAATATCATTTTGTAATAAAATAGGTTGTTGAAAATATATCCAAGTTAGAATATGTGGATGCGAAGGAACATATTGCATATATTTTCACAAAATTTCTTCTTAGAGAAACTTTCGAGTATCTAAGATGGAAACTAAGAATAATTTCCCCTCCAAAGTAAACGATGATGAGGCTAAATGGCATCTGACGTAGAA
Source organism: Pseudotsuga menziesii (assembly GCA_001517045.1). Classification (NCBI taxonomy): domain Eukaryota; kingdom Viridiplantae; phylum Streptophyta; class Pinopsida; order Pinales; family Pinaceae; genus Pseudotsuga; species Pseudotsuga menziesii. Next base: position 833,756 of record LPNX010267881.1, on the reverse strand, counting down.
ATGGATTCTATGTAACCTGGAACACTAGAATCAAGCCAATTAGGAAGAAAAAGTATCAATCTCGGGGGATTTAGTAAAGAAGAGAGTCCCTTTTCCATTAATGTCAAAGAGGGAGAATGGAAGATATGAATAATAGAAAAGAGATAATGAAAGAAACTGGAAGATGGATATGTGAAAAAGAACAAAAAAATAATCAAAGGAATAATCACAGGGGGACCCTTTTGTGCACAATAAAGAAGAGCTCACTTTTAGGGGAGCCTATGATAAGCTTTTGTTGTGATAAGGTGGCGTTGAAATTAATGCCAAAGGGGGAGATTCTTGAACATGAATTTTCATTGATGTCAAAGGGATCAAATGTTAAACCCAAGTGTTATAATTGATATCAAAAGACATGTGCTGTAATTGATGGCAAAGGATAAAATATTGAACCTTTTTGCTTTTTGAAAAGTATGAATACTTTCTCAGAAAAAGTCAGTTTGAAGAAATACATATGGAAGAATATAGAATTTTAGAAAGAGAAAATGTCCCACCATGACACTGGTCACATGCGTAGATATAAAAATCTTCAAAGAAGAATATGGAAAATGGCATATGTGCACAAAAATTGCTTCGATACGAGACTTATGTAAAATAGTATGAGATATGAACTTGTGTGTAAAAGTACCACAAAGAAAATGGCATTTAGTAAAAGAATTATGAATAATATTATGAGATATAAAATTTTGTGCAAGAGTTCCACAAAGAAGTTGGCATATGCATGCCAAACCCCACAAAGATGAATTGCAATAGGTGGCATTCCGACATAGACCACAACTTGATCAAGACACAAACAATGGGGGAGTTATTCAAGGATAAGAACCTTCGACAAGTGGACATGTCTCTTATGTTATGAATATTATAAATAAGCAAGATATGGATGTCTTGAAGTGCTTGTAGAATGAATACTTGAAGATAATATGTTTTGAACAAGCTTCATTTTTGGGGTATCAATGGGTTGTTGCTCATAGAAGGAATCTTTATGCAGCGGAACCTAATTGTGCAAATCAGTAGATTATGAAAAACAATAAGATAAATATATAGAAGGATACCCATATTCAATATGTTCAAATTTATTACTCAATTAATGACGTAGACTGCATAAGCAACTAAGTTCGAAACACTGACCAACATAGAAACACAGATTGTAGATAGTGAAAATAACTCAATTTTCCTAGATGGTGTGATACAAAAAGATTGAATATATCACATTCATTATTGCACATCTAAAATAAGGAAATTGGCTAAATTGACGCAAATACTCAAAGGCAAGACACAATTCAAAAAAGTTGCAGTAGTTGAATTTTGTAAGACACGGTAATTTCCATATTATAATTATTTGATTTACACACTTATTTATATTCAAGGGAGGTAAGAAGGGGAAAGGATAAGGGAGTCAGAGCTTCCTTCTGCTTGGTGCTGGTAAAAATTCTCAGGGAGGAAAGATGTGGCAAGGAACATGGAGTTTCATCTTTCTTCGAGTCGGATCTGGTAAAACAAATTCAGGGGGTTGAATCTTCCTTCCAGTTGGAGCTGGTAAATATAATTTTGGAGTGGGTGCTTCCATTTTGTTGAATATTAATAAAAAAGTGGAGTTTGAAGTTATCCACAGGTTGCTTTCTAGTTTCTACAAGTTGTATTTTTTGCAGTAAGACATACATCTATTCAGGTTGGTTCCTAAAGTCTGTGAGTTGGTGCTTGTGCAGATTGAGGTCAATGTAGGTCAGTGCTTGTAACCAACAGAGTGTTACTTGTGGATTAGGTTGATCCCTAAAATGATTTGGTTTTCATGTTTAGAGATTCCACTCTCTCACTAATGTAATAATTCATTTTATCTATATATATTCATAGATTTATTGTTTATTCTTTGCGTGCAATTGTGCTTAATTCTGCTGAAAAGTTTTAAACGATGGAAATTGATTAATTGTGAAATAGTTGTATATTTGTGCTTCATACTGATTCAACCACCCCTCTCAATATAACATGAAACCAATATGGAAAAGTGATTCTAAGTCCATTCTTAACATATGTGAATCAAGTGGATCAACACAAAGCTATTAAATAAAGGGATAAACAAAATCAAGGGTAGAGCATTGGTGTTGCAACATACACTATTTTGAAGGAAGATCATATGGAAGTTTGGCATTTTCATGTTGTTTTGTGTGTTGATATGTTTGCAAGAAATTAAACAAAGAAGGTGGATGATGTGAACATAAAGGAGAAAACCGAGAATAGAGCTGACAAAAAAGAGAATGTTGTACAACTCATGTAGTCCATGCGATAAGAATTGGGAATGGTTCCTGAGAGAGAAGATGGGGAGGTAATAGGCGCCATTGAGAAGTATAAGGTATAAGAATTTTTGGGGTAAGGGAGAAGGAGGTAGTGAAACATTGTGGAATATGTTTTCCAGGAATGGAAGAAACACTAAGAGTGGGGTAGGTGCAAAGCAATGTTGGGTCAAGAAATTGAAGGAAATGTTATGGATGTTAGCAACATAGATGTGAAAAGGAGGTTGTCCAATATTGTTCACCTACAATTTGATTAGGATGCACAAAAATTTCCAACCAAGGTATTTAGATGTGATATCATCCCTTGCGACGTAGATATCCTACACATGTTCTTAAATTTGGTTCTATTTTGTGAAAAAATTGTAAAGTATTTATTGTCCTTAGTGAGTCTTTATGAACTCTTTCAAATCATACAATATGGATAATTTCATTTAGAATTTGAAGATTGATGATACTTGTAAGCCAAAAGATAAGGAGCACAAGCATAAGTATGAATATTTTTTTGTAATAACTAAAAAAACGTTTACGTGCACACACGTGCATATGAAATGAAATTAAAATTTTCAACGCCTAGTTTCGAAAATAATAATTTTTTTCCAATGTAATCTAATAAAAATNTATATATATATATATATATATATATATATATATATATATATATATAGAAACTGTACATTTATGACTAAATTATTTTATGTGCACACAAGAAACCTATTAATGTTTCCTATAATTTACAAGAACAAACCTATCATTAAATGCAATTTTGGCATATTAAATAATATTATTATTTTTAAATTAAAAAATATGGAAATACAACATAATTCCCTACAATTTATTTTGTTGTTTCATGTTGGAATTCACAAGACTTATATGAGTTTTGAGGGTTTCAATTTAATGAATGAGGGAAAACTCAAATTTTGATCGTCACTTTTGGCCAAAAAGTGTTACCCATATTCATGGGAACACCCCTAAGTATTTTGTGGTGTCTACAATTATGTTGTGTATGCTTGTTATTTAATTTTTTATGGTTTTATTTTTGGTGTGTGTCTCTATGTGTAGATTTCTTTGCGTCACATCTTTTAGGAGACATTGAGAATTCAATTTCATCCTCCTCTACGATAGTAAAGGGTGCAATCCTATCGATATTATTAGAGTCTCTAATCTAGTTAATCATTAAAACCATGATGGAACAAGAGATCATGGTTGATTAATATTCTTCATCAAACTCCACATCTTTTTATTTCAATATATAAATATATTATTCCTAGTAAAAATCGCACAAAATCTATTACCCAAAATTGTTTAAGCTTATATACAAACTTGATCATGGGTATGCCAAGGTTAATGTCCTTGATACCTCTATAGAAGTTGATGTTGACAATGGTTTGCTTTATGGAAACCAAGTCTATGGCATGAATGTTTCCTGATGGTTACTTAGCATATTTAATAAACCCTAGCATAATGTTTCTTTCATCATTATTCATTTCTAGATCATAATTTTTTTTGTGATTTATAGAGAATAAAGCACCCACTTGGTATCATATTTCCACCAAATATCCTTCTTAGTTGTATTTCAATTGTATGTATCTTTCCCCTAAAATCAACATTGAGTAAGGAATAATTTATGTTGTGCATGGAAAAATTGATGGAAAAATAAACAATTTTTAGCAAAAAGGTAGGAATCAAGTGTACATTACTATAGTCTCCCCCCTCTCATATCACATTCAATTAGCATATGATCATGTAGATACTCATAAAAATTTTGACTCTAGCTTTCCACCACACCTATCTCTCCATATCCTACATCTTTCATCATACGACAACACAAATCAAAGTCAATATAGGTTATTTATCAAATAACTAAAGAAGGTATGAAAAGAAAAAAATTTCTATGTAAGGTAAAATATGGGGATGCAAGGGGAATTTAACTTGTATGAATAAAATCATACAACCACCGAGAAACTATTTGTCCCCATAAAGGAATAGTAATTTGACATATTCAGATATCTTTTGGGGGAATTCTTCCCCCAATTTGGTAGAATTTGTTTTGGAAGTTATAGTTCCACTTCATTAAAACAAAATTTGACCATTAAACTTTTCCTTTAGGAGTTTTGTTGAGGATTATTAAGTAATGACCTTAATTACAACAAAACAAGTAGGATAAAATTAAATGCTAACCATGAAAGAATAATAAAAATAAAATAACATGGAAATATTGAGGAAACCTAAATCTCCATATTATTCACCAATTAGAAAGGAAATATCATGCATATACATCTACCTTTCCCACATAGAGTGAAAGGGGATAAATTTATCTCTTAAATCAAATTTTTACTATGTAATAAATTCTTTGAGATGCATTGAAGGATGAGTGAGGATTGGAAAATGAAATGGAACCCCTAATCCATGATATCTCATCCAATATATACTCATGAATCTCTAAATGTGTTTGATGCCTCATGTCTAACTAAAGGGAACACATGGTGGATGGTATTTATCACAATGTTCCGCTAAAGGGAAAAAATAGAATATTCCATTACTCATATCTTCTCTCTAAAGTACCTCAAATGTGTCATAAAAACATATTATGCATAATCCCAAGTAAAGTTTTTTCAATATAACACCAACCATGTTCTCTTTGGTCGATAACCTTCATGTGTGGAAAATACCCCACTCATTCCCACTGAATGTGTCATCCTAGCATGTATCCTATGTGTAGATTTGGTTCCAAAAATCCACCAACCTCAATTGTTGACATGTCCTCAAGAAACTCCTAAGGGAATGCAACATATGGAACAAAGTAAAACCATTGGTTCAACCCTATTCACATACAAGAAAAATAACACCACTACAACTATACTCATCTAAAAGACTCTACTCAATCACACCAACACATCTTAACCTCATTTCCTCACTAATTTCTCCTTAAATGTGTTCTATCTTCCTCACTTGAATGTTTTCCATGCACACATCCTCATATGTATATGATCCAATAAAGTTGAAGTCGTCATTATCCTCTGTACTGAAAAGAATCCAAATGTATAAATGGTCCCACTAAACACACTTAGTCACCATCTCACTCTTATATTATGTTGGAGTTTACACTACTAAAAACTATGAGAAGATAATATCTTCTCCTAGTTTCGCATTTGCTAATAACATTATGATTTAGACACACCATTGTATTCTCATTCTGTATCAAATGCTAATCATCACCCTATATTACAAACATATGCATATGTATATATCTCTAGCCATGTAAGGCCCATCATAAAATAAAAATAAAAAATGACTTAGGAATAAACTTCTAAAAGATGCAAAATCCATTGTATCCTTCATCTTAAAAAAAGAACCCCCCTAAAGAAATCACTATTCTTTACTTCCCCTTTACCTCAATAGGTGACTAGATATTCATCATGCTCTCATAAATATAAAAAAATTATATTGTTGAAGATGTATCACTATTTTCAATATTATAGACATAATATCTTCCAACCATACACATGTAGGTTTAGATTTATAGCATTCTCATCATAATCATAATATATTGGCTCACCATCCTTAGAGAGGTATGGTAACATATGCACATTGGAATAGGAAAAACCATGAACTAGTAACTCAATCCATCAGATTTATAGCATTCTCATCATAACCATAATATGTTGGCACATGCTCCTTAGATAGGCAAGGTAATATATGTATAGTGGGATAGGAAAAACCATGAACTAGTAATTCAATCCACAACAAAATAAGCCTTTATGACCACACTTTGGATCATACCTCCTTCATTATAGTATGAATGCTTGACTCATGGGGAATACATCATTAAACTCAAGTCACCCCATGCAACAAGAATACTTATTCATGGTATACAAACCTTCTAGTGGACTCAAAGCATGGCTTCAATTCAAAACATTCAAGATGTGGGAAGCATGGATCTTGTATCTAGTCCAAAGTCATAACTAATAAAAGGATTCAATGTTATAGGCACAAAACTAGATTCAATGCTATAGATTTGGCATGTTTCCACTCTCGAATTAGTGCATTATATTGTAGTACCAATGTTTGTAGAAGGACGGGTCATCAATAGAGAATAAGGGTATATAGCACAAGGGCCCATAGAAGCAAGAGGCCCACAAACATCTATGTCCATAAAGTACAAATTCACCTATTCCAAGTCCCATAGATGTATCCAAACTCTAGAGAACCATTTCCATATAGTAGTGATCCAAATAGATATAGGTGGTCACCCACCTATTCCACTGGCTCAAAACAGTTTTCCATTTTGGCAAATTTCTTGTGATTTTCTATGGTTTTTCTTGTCCCAAATTTTGGGGCCTTTTTGAGGCCCCAAACGAAGTTTTTTAGTAATTCGGGGTGACAAAACCCAGTGGAAAGTTGTAAATATTGGATAGAAATTTCCAATGGGCTATCATGCACCCCAAATAGACATCATCTGCAAACATTATGACCCTAATAAGTTGACTGTTCAACTAACCACCTTAGGGCCGCAAACTTTATAACAATTCATCTCATAGAGTTAGGTTTAGAGTTTCTTCCTCTCTAAGGATTTATGATAAAAGTCCCTTCGACCTCCTTTTGTATTCATCTTGTCACAAGTGAGTGTATCTGCCACATATCTTCTCATATATACAGCTACCACCATTCTAGTTTCTTTTGGTTTATAGTTTGTTCCATTTCATTCATTTAATAGAATATGAGTTTACCGTATCACTATGTCTATTCCATATATATTTGTATGTGAATATATATATTGCTATATATATATATATATATAATCTTTCATTTCATTCTAACATCAATGTGGCCCGCATGAGTGTGGCTCATTGGCGATTCACTTGATATGAAGTCATATGTTGTAAAGGATGCCATGAGTTCAAATCACACTCGAGCTTACCTGTGTCCCATGCTTGCAGGATTTTGTGAGGAACCTAGGGGTATAGTGGTAGTAGTAATGGACACGTGGACCCTATGTCATGTGAGTACCGACCTAGTCCCTAGATTTTTTTTCCCTTAGAATAAAAAAACATCAATGTGGATCAGTGGTATCATAGCCTTCTACACTTGTGGTTTCTCAGTGCATATCCTCGATGAGATCTGAATATTGAGAGTTGGGCCTTGAACTAGTTGAGCTTGGGGAAAATATCTATCAGCGTCCCAAGAAGCCTCACATGGTAGGAGAATAGAACATAGATGAGGGAGCAGGAGATCATATTAAACTATTTCTCAAGGAAGCCATCACGCAACAAATGAACGAGATGATGGATAAATTTGTATAGATCTTTCAAAGCATGCTGATGATAGTGGATGCACCTTCAATGAGCAGTCATTTGGGGGTGATACCCCCTTCAAGGTACAATTTAACTTTGAAATCCATTTATTTGAAAGAAATATAGATGCATATTATATTAAAAAATGGTTGAGTTTGTTAGAGGGATACTTCTCTGTTCAAAGTTTTCTCGACAGTGAAAAATTCACCTTCGCACTGCTTTAGTCCCTCCCCCATATCAAATACTAGTGGGATCGGTACTATGAGAGGCACGCAAGGGATGAATATAAGATATTGAATACAAAAGTGGAATCTTTTTTTGATGTCATCAAAGAGAAATTCTACCATGTCGAAACTCTGATGACCAATACACCTAGTGGATGACAATTTTACAAGGAAAGAGACCAAACGGTGCTGGAGTATACCAATATATTCCATACCCTGCACTCAAAGCTTGGTATTAGAGACTCTAAAATACACTTGGTTTTAAAGTACCACAGTGGACTACATAGGTACATTCAGTCGAAGATGGATTTATTGGACATATCCTCACTAGGAGTAGCTTACCGATATGTTGTCAAGATCGAGAAAAAGTTTAAGCAAAAGAATAAGTGGGATTTTGGGTCTGCAAATCAGTAGAAGAAGTCAGGAAAATGTGTCCCTAATTCAAAAACCAAAGGAAATAATTAGAATGACCAAATTCCTGAAAACCATTCCAAGACACAAGAAAGAAGGGTAATGGGAAATCAAAGGAGGACACCAACAAGTGGTGTGAGTTTAATAAAATCCCTGGCACAAAACTGATGAATGTTTCTCAAAACAATCATTGTTGGCTAAGAAAAAAATCCCCATATCTAGACTCTAACTCAAACACTAATGCGTAGAAATAAATGGGAAAGTATATTGTTGACATAGAACCTAGTGCCACAATCAGAACCACAAATTTTAAACCAAAAGAGTCTAGGAGCAAGAGGAAGGGGAGCGCTTCTTCCATTCACAACTATGTGTGTAGGGGACTCCGATACATCTCATTGTTGATAATGGTAGTCAAAATAACCTCATATCAGTCGATATTGTCAAAATATTGAAGCTTTCGATGGTTCCACATATCCAACACTACCATATTTGTTGGCTGAGCCAAGGATGATACATTCATGTTAGTCAATAATTATGTCTCTCCTATCGAATCAAGCCCTTCAAAGATGAAGTAATGTGTGAAGTTTCCTATCTTGAATTTTGTGATTTTTTTTTAGGACAACCATTTATCTAGAAAATACATGATGTGTATGAATTTATACCTCATAGTTTCATTATTACTTTGGGAAAGAAACTATACAGAACACTAGAGAAAATCCGTGTTACTCTAGTGTCTCTCATCACAACGAAGCAGTGCAGGAAGGTCATATACTAGACATGGAAATTCATACTCTTAATTGTTCATTCTGAGGGTGAACAAAAAATAAAAACAACATCCACCACCTCCACACAGAACCCCTCCATGCAATACAAACATGTGAAAAATATTGTGGAAGCATACAAAGAAATATTCACTGCATCTGTTGGGGTTCCAACACATTTCTAGGTCAAGCATTCAATTTATTTGATCCTTGGTTCTCCTCTACCTAATGGGTCATTATACATGAATTCCCTAGGGGAAAATAAAGAAATCAAATGCCATTTTCAAGAGTTAATGCAAAAGGGGAACATTCGACCTAGGTCCTCATCTTGTGGGTGCCCAATTATGTTGGTACAAAAGAAAGATGGGTCATGTCGACTTTGTATTGAATACCGAGCTATAAAAAAGATCACAGTATAGAATTAGTATCCCATTCCTAGGATTGATGACCTCCTTAACCAAATAAAGGGGGGCAAGTATCTTAGCAAGATTGACCTGAAGTTTGGTTATCATCAAGTTCCAATTGAGCAGACCGATGTCTGGAAGACTTCCTTCAAATCTCAGGAAGTCCCATTTGAGTAGTTTTTCATGCCTTTTGGATTGACTAATGATCCAACAACCTTCATGAGGATGATGGATGAAATTCTACGACCATTCATGAATTCTTTTGTGGTCATATATCTAGATGATATCCTCATCTATAGAAGAACATGGGAAAAACATTTGCATCATATACACCAAGTCCTGAACACCCTATGGCAACACAAGTTATATGCCAATCTAAAGAGGTACTCATTTGACATATAAAGGGTTTCATATTTCGGATACATCATGGATGAACATGTTTTTCATGTAGATACGACCAATATCCAATCCATTCATGATTGTCTGACCCTAATGATTCTCATAGAGCTTTGAATTTTCCTAGGCCTTGCAAACGTCTATCGCAAATTTGTGTTGGGTTTATCTAATATTGCTTGGTACATTATCCAAGTGACCAAAGGTGGATCTAAGGCCAAGTTCATCTAGTCCAAGCCACAACAACATGCATTTGAGGAGCTGAAGCAACGCTTATGTTCAATGCCCATCCTTATCTTACCATATCTACAACAACCCTTTGATATCAAGATAGATGCTTCAAACTATGCCACTAGTGTGGTCCTCACTTGGCATGGCCATCTAGTGGAGTATGATAGTAAGACACTTTTAGATACAGTCCATAAGCAACACACCTATGGAAAGGAAATGTACTCTATTTTCCAAGCCTACCGCTAATGGAAGTATTACATCCTAGGAAAATAAACAATCATCCACACTAATCATTAGCCCTTGCAGTTCATGCAAAACCAAGGAAAGTTACATAATTACCACCACCAGAAGTGGTCCACTTACTTGCAATAGTTCCACCTAAACATTAAATATAAGAAGGGAAGCACCAATCAATTCGTTGGCTGCCTCAGTCGATGTTGTAGAGGAAAGTGTTCCTATTGATAGGGTTTAAGAGGCCATCAACATACTGGGGTTGAAAGAGAGATGCATATAGTTCTACAAGTATATATAAGCAATATTTAGAGATTAGATAGGTTCATACCTTAGCCAAATGAAGGTTCATCCAAGAAAACCTTCAATCCTCCTCTTGCTCCTCTTTCTCCAAGAGACCTGCAAAACGAATTACACCTTCCTCAAACCAAATAGGCTATATGAAAGGAGATTATGTTCAGTAAAACATGAAACCCAAAAATGATATATATTATCATATAATCAAAATAGAGATTCAAACACACATTGAACAATGATTCAGGAAGAAGAACGACATCACATATTTTTTAAACATGGTATAAGTACAATGATACCTTATCCAAGTCAGGAACCTCATGAAACTTTGATCTGGTTTTGTTGCTTCTCTTCTCCAAGGAACTCAACCTCCAAGCTCTGCAACAAAAGGAGATAGCTTCTAGGGAAAAGGTGGGGGGAATGAGAGTCCCAATTCCTCCAACATAACAATGCAAAAATTCAAGTCCCTTCTCATGGACCTCTCTACCTCTATTTATACATATATGAAGAGATAGGGTTGAAGTAAAAGTAGTCACAACTGAAGGAGTCAGTTGCATAACCACCCAAACTACCAAACATTCTAGAAACATTCAGTTTTTGACATTTACAGGACATATTCGTAGGTTACAGCGACAAAAGTCGCGAATGCAACATGATAATCGTGGGTTGCAGTAACAAGAGTTGTGAATACAATAGTAATTCTGGGTATTCGTAGGTATCATGTAGGACAAGTCGCAAGTATAGAGATGAAATTCACGGGAACCATGTAGGACAAGTCACGAATAGGTCAAATATTCTCATTGTTAGGGTACTTTGGGGGATTTTCGTACTTTGGAGTATTCTGGAAAGTTTTTGTTGACTTAGAATCCTTTCCAACGATGTAGAGAAGAAATGAAACAAAGTTAAAGAAATACATATATGCATCCTCCAAGTTAGGTATTTTTTCAGTGATGAAGTGTCATCATGGAAGTGTCGACATGTGACAGAATCATCGGAAAGTGGTCACATGAATATATGTGTCATTTTGGGATATAATAGATTCCCCCTAATGTATGAGGTTATAGGGGAAGATGATATCCAAAATACGTTATAAAAGAAACAATTGAGTATGGAGAGAGTAGATAATCCAAGATCGAAAGGCTCAAACATAGGTACTTGAAGTAGACATAAATGCTAGATAACACTAATCTCTGGGACATATAGGTCCATATACAAACATCACCATAAATATATAGATGGATCCAACATGTGTATAAATAATGTAACTATCATGGTCATACAATATGAAAAAAGATGCGATATCAAATCTAAAGGAGTCATGGCCACAAATGAACAAGGTGGATCCATGCTCAATAATCGATCATAGCCACAAGAATATAAGGTGGATCTATGTCTCAGAAAATGTCATACAAAGAGTGACAAGGTCTTGCACAACTTGGGCAATAGAAAAAAATAACGATTCTATTTTTGGCCCAAGGACTTCAATCCAAACCACCCAAAGGTATGAACCCTAACCATGCGAATAAAGGAGCTGAAGTCAAACATGGAGTAAAACATTTGATTACTGACCATTGATGAGGACCATTAACAAACACGAGGGAAACCACCATTAATGAAAATGGTCCCCAAGGTACCTAGTACATTCTAATAGTGTGAATCCAAGGACTTGAATTCAAAAACCTAAAGAATCCGTTGAGTAGGAGACATTAAGTTATTCCCACTATCCAATAGTGAGAAAATTTTCCATTGATGACTGCAATCCCCAAGTTATTGTCATAAAATCTAAATCTCATTCCTAGAGTAAGAGGTGTTGACATCGATAGGAAGAGATCCATTGGAAGGAAGGCATTAAGACATCCTCCATCATCCAACATGAGGTGAGTAAAACACTGATTGAATATGGAATTGGTACAAAATTTTACTAAAAAGGACCACTGAAGATATAATATAATGAACTGATACCAAGGAACGGTTGATACAAAAGGTGAAGGCAACCACAGAATGAATGACAAAAGGTTTATCCTTGAATAGTGAACATGACACAAGAGTGACTTAGGAAGGTTTTAACAAAAAGGGACCAACGACACAAATCTACAATGTAGGAGACATTGACAGATTCCCCATATAATTGGAAAAGAGACCAACTAGAGGAGTAAAACCTATGAATTGGGATAAGGTAAAAAACTGAGACCTAACTGTTGATAGACTAAAAAATGGTTCTTTGTTCAAGGATACAAGACTTGCTACCATGATGTAAAAACATGTGAATGAACTTCCCTCCCCTCTTTCTTGTAAAGGTTTAACAAGTCCAAGAAAACAAACTCAGGACCTTCTTCATTTTTGACAAGATCGAAGAAGAAATAGAAGAATGCTTGATAAAGTACTGATTCATGGATTTTACGAGCCCTAATTAGTGGATGCTCCATGGTGTTTCATAGTTTTGAGAGTCTAAAAACTCCAAAGAATACTAACGGGGGGTGATTTTTCATAAAGTTACTCTCCTAAGTCCGAAAAAGTATAAAACAATCCAAAGTAGAACTCTCTTAGTCTAGGAAAAATAAGATATTCCTTTTTTGTAGTTAGTCAGCAAGGTCTAAAAAAGGGGTAAAATATCACCAGATCGATGATCCTTCATAAGCGAGTAGAACACTCTAGTTTTAACAGGTGTGACGGAAATAAACATTACTTAGAAAGTTCCATTTATTTACGAGAATGGTACTAACACTAGTAAACTCGATGCTTTGTTCTTAGGGTTTAACGAGCATCAAAAAGACATAAATTACGCTCATAATATTTTTCATGTTTAGGTCCATAGCACGAAAAAGAGAAAAGTAAACTCGAAAAGGTTTATTTTTCGTAAGTTAAGTCCTCTAGGTCTGGAAAAGAGATAAACCTATGCCTGAAGATACTCTTCTCAATTCCACAGAAAAGAGATTGTTCCTTTCTTATAAATAATCTACATGGTATGAGAAAGAGAAAACATACCACTAATGTAAATGATCATTCAATTTACCTTAACGATTCTGAATGAACAAGTTTACTCGACAATCTAGTCAATTTTAAGAAGTCAGACAAGGGCTTAAAGGTATCTCCATATATTTTCCATAAAGTTTTAACGATCCTGGAAAATTCAACTTGCAGACTCCTTACTATTTTTAACGAGCTTGAAGGAGAGCATAAAAAATGCCCTAAATGCAAGGAGATGAGTGTTAGAGGTAGGTGAAATTAGTTCCAAGCGCAAGGAACAAACCTATGCATAATGCAAGGAACCTGAGCAGGATAAAGACACTTGGGGTATGCATCCTAAAGGAAAAAGGTGTCAAGTTTCAAAGGAAAAATAGTACAAGGCTAAGTGATAATGAGAGCAGAGACGAGGGATTATGAAATGAGTTGAAAGCATGGAAGATGAGATCAGGCTCATAATCACGAGCATGTTACATGAAAATGTAGTTACATATTGAACAAAAAGGTGAGGCTATTAAACAATTGTGAATCCAACTAGAAATCCTGTCTACAAGTAACAACAACACTGGGATCATATTTAGAAGAAGATATTTGATGCATGCCACTTTGGGAGAAAGACGTGCGACTTTGATATCTTCTACAAAAGAGAAAGTGAAGGAAAAATCGACCGAAGAAGATTTTATAACGCTAAGGATCAAGGATTTGTAATCAGTAATATCAACCTCAAAAGGAAATGAAAAATAAATAGGGGAGATAGAGTCTATAGGAACAAACTCAATATCACACGAGTTGATAAATCTATCAGAAAAATCAAACTCATTAGGATCACTGACTTGCTATTCAAAGGGAGAATCTGAGGACTCAACAAGACCAACATAAGAAGATGGATCAATGGAAAGATCAAACTTATCAAGGAATTTAGGGTTATACTTAGTCACAACTGAACTGACATCCATAATAAGGCTAGACTGTATCAAAGACTCTAGGAAGACTTCATCAGAAGGAAGTAGACCATCCGAGATAGGACACATGTCTAGACATTAAAATGGATCAACAGAGTGGAGAGCATGATCCACAGTTTGTATAATATGGATCACTTGGTTAATTACTGGGACCAAGTCCCAAGAAGTTAAACATGAACACAAAGGCTTCTCCTTAGTAGAAATTGAACGCATGGGATATGAGGCCACATAGCTCACCTGTGGTGGGGTAGTGTCTACCGAGACACTGAGAATCAATAAAGGAAAGACCTAGTCTCTAGTTGGGTCAAGGGAGGGATCAAGAAAACAAACTTATCGATAGTGACAAATTATTTGCCATGATTAAAGTACATTACACAAAATAATGCTAACACCATAGCATATATGGAATAAACATAATCACGCCCAAGGAGCATATTAAAGTCCAAGGGGTCTTCAATCACCATGAAATCAACTAAGACGATCTTCCCACTCAAAGTAATAGGTGTTTGAGAAAGAATTCCCAAGGTTGTACTAATTCTTCTATCAAAAGCCAATAACTGACTAGTAGTCGACACAAGGCTGGGAGATCCCATGCCTCTCCAAGCATGTGCAGATAAAATACTAACTGAGGCTCTTTCACCAACAATACAATGAGCAATCATGTATTTTCCAACTTTTACCTTTATCTGGAAAGGTGCAATAGAAGGAAGGAACGACTCAACTAGGCTATCCCAATCAAAGGAAGAAATTCGAGAGCTTGGTGGGGGTTGATATGCAATAGATTTGGTTCCCCCTTATTAAGTAAGTTCTAAAATGACAGTGAATAAAATGTGACTAGTAGACATTTCAGTCTCCAAAATAAGAGTGGGATTGATCGATGATGGAATTGATTAAACCATTTCATGACAGTCACTCTCTGAAGGGAGAGTGGGATTGCCCAAAGATGACATTGGTTCAATCACATGGTAAAGGTCACTCTATGAAGGGAGAGTGGGATCGACCAAAATTGAGATTGGTTCGACCACTTGAACAACCAAAGGGGTAGTAGGTTGTTTAGGGACAGAATAATATTGAGTCTCAGACCACACTATTTGCAGCTCTACGATAACAGGGCACTGGTTTGTAAGATGATATCCCTCACATAGCTTACAAGGGAACTTAAGTTTTCCTTTTGAACTACCAATTTTCTCAACGGTGTCAACATGAATAGAAGTGGATAACTTTTTTCTCTCAGTGTGATCTACAGAGGCTGATATTTTTCCCCTTACATGACCTGTAGAGGTTGGTTGTTGAAAAAATTCAGGATGTTAAAAATCGGGATAACCTTGGAACCAAACTCTTTGGACCTCTTCAATGGAATGGAATTGATAAGTAAGGTGGTGTCCCTCACAAATATTACCAGGAAACTTGGGCTTGTGTTTTGAATGGTTAGTATTTTCAACAGTGTCAACATGAATCACAGTGGCTGATTGATTGTCGTCAACATGACCTACAGAGGTTGAGAGTTTCCCCTCAACATGACCCATAGAGGTTGAGAGACTAGGTCCAACATGACCTATATTGGTTGGATGGGTTGAACCGGCATGACCTACAGAGGCTGACTGGTTAGGATTAACATGCTTCATAGAGGTTGAGTGTGTTCCCCCAGCATAATCTGCAGAGGATGGGCAATTGGATCCAACATGACCTGCAAAGGTTGGATGGGAAGGTTCAACTTGACCTGTAGAGGTTGGACGGGTTCCCTCAGCAATAAAATTGCAGAGGCTGAGTGAATGGATCCAACATAACTTGTAGAGGTTGTAAAGGTTCCACCAGCATGATCAACAGAGGCTAGATAGTGAATATCAACTTGACTTGTGGAGGTTGAGTTCTTAGATCCAACATGACCTGCAGGGGTTGGATAGGTTCCCCCAGCATGAACTGTAGAGGCTAAGTGGTGAGGTTCAAATTGACCCGTAGAGGTTGAAAAGGTGCCCCTAGATTTTGAGTCTTCTTCGTATTCTTCCTTCTTTTACTCCTTTTAGAGTAGCGGTTACTAGTGTCATAAATTTCACTGCATGACATAGAAGGAGGAGGAGAAGCTTCTACAAGTGAAGGGGAAACAATGTTTTGATTCCCTTGATATAAGGAAATTACTTGAGAATCAATTAGGAGTGTTCATGACAATTGGATTGTTTTTGTGCTAGAAATTCTCCCTAGACTACAACGGGAACAAGCTAGTACAATCTCAAAACAATTAAAAGAAAATAATATTTGTTTTTGTAATTTTTGGTTTAAAGGTTTCATCCACAAGAAGGTGATCAATCATCAAACCAATACATGAACTAAATCATGAGATAAAATTAAAGAACCGAGACAGAAAATATAAATGATAAATATAAACCAAAAACATTCATAATAAACTACTGGTTTTGTCCACAACACATGAGCATTCACATGAATAAAAACATTAATTAAGAAATGAAATCATAAGTTGAGTGGTCAAACTAGCCATAAAAAAATCAATACATAAGATAAAATGGCTTATATTGTATATATAAATCAATCTCAGTCTTCAAATCTTACATGACAGTCATGTGTATTAGTCTACATATACATCAAAATGTCCTTATCTCTATAGTCCTTCTTGAAACAAAAATCGAACCCATCATTGTATTCTTGTACCCCTTTTAAAATTTCAAAGATCCCAAAATGAAGTAGTTCCATCTTCACTTATTTAGGTCAAGTTCTAAACTACTCAGCAGTTACATTGACCAACTTTTGAAAGATTAAAAATTAATTGACTGAAAATAGCAAAATTAGATTCTTGGGAAATTTGGCAAAATTTTGAAAAATGGGTCTCAAAGAAGCCTCCATATATGTCAATCCGGGACACCTGTGTGAAAACAGAGAGAGGTTTTTCTAAATCCATCCATGATGAACAAAAAACTCTCTTTTCTTTTAAACATTATACTCTATTTGATCGGAATAAGTGCTGAATGTTTGTAACTAAAACAATAAATTATTCAATATTTTAAACCCCGGAAAATAGGCCTTAAAGATCAATTCGAATATTTCAAACCATGATAGATGTTGCAAAAATGAGAGAGATTTTTGTGAAATATTTTTGTTTGTAAAAAAACCTCTTTTTGTTTTCCATAATTTGTTTCCATCACCTCGTAATTGGCTCCCAATGATAATGACAAAAAACAAAGAAAAACATAGATTTTTGTTTTTCATCTCTTAAATCTTTTTCAAGAATGCATTTATGCTCCTCCTAGTCATTTTTTTATGCTCTGCATAATTCCAATAACCTCCTTGCTCCATAATTTCTCAAATTAATCACCAACTGGATTCTTGGAACCAAACATGATTAAAAATATTAACAAATCTGGGAATACGTGGCTTCCAATTTTAGAATTTGTGATTTCCCCTGTCTTCAGTTCTTTCAGTGATGAATCATCATGAATTTTCCAAGTGTTATAACATATTAAACAACAACTTAGTGGTCTTTGAACATCATAAAATGTAATGTACCAACACTGGCCATGAATCAACCATGATTCTCCATCATTTTGGATTCCAGAAGTGCCTTGGGGTATGCAATTTTAGTCACTATGTTGCGGGAATGTCTCCATAAAAAATTCTTTGCAAACAAGCTCAACATAGAGGTTAAATTACAACATAAGAGTTAAATCAAATTCTAATAAGTATTTTGAAGACCTTTAAAAAAAAACAAAACATTTGAATAAGCCACTATGTATAGAGGTAAAATAAAATAAAATAATATTCATAACATAGAAAATGGAAAGAAAATAAAAAATATTCAATTTAAAATAAAACAAAATAGAAGTAAAAAGGAATGAAAAATTAAGAAAAAATCAAATAGGGACTAGGTACAATTCCAGTCCTAACATCTGGCTCTGCCTGGTGAATGAAAGCCTCCCTATGAGGTTTCAAGATCATGTAGACCTTGTTCCTTATCCATTGGGTGATGGAGTGATTTGTATCTAGTTTCCAACCCATTCCAAAACTTATAACTACGCTTGTCTGACTATCAAAAGAAAGTGAAATTTCTCACTCCAAACCATACTTGTTGAAAACAAATTCTCACACTGCAAACTAAAATCATTTCTCAAGCAATGAACTTATTTATTTACAGTTCCTACTCTAATATACTATTTTCTTTCTTGATCAAGTAAAGTCATGCTCTTAATGAAGCCATACTAATATCTGACTAACTAGTGAAACTTCTGCTGTGGAGATGATGAATAAAGGAGCCCATGGAATACCAAAATGCATTTCAAAAGAACAGAAAATCCAACCTTCATTTAACAAATACAATATGACATTTGAACTGCTCAAAGACACCATATAATCAACAAATAGATCAATGAAGCTATAAAGAAATACCTCTTGATGTTGCTTCAGCTGAAGATCAGAATATATTTGCATATCTTCTTCCTCATATTGGTTGCCACTTTTAGATATCTTCAAATATGAACATGGTTGCCCATTGATTTATTTACTAATCATAGGTTGTTTGATATTGTCCGCAAATTCAGGTTGAATGCAAGCCTACTGATTTTTTAGAGATGGCTGCTCAATGTCTTCTACAGATTCAGGATGGCTGATTTCCACACAATGTTGTTCCTCATGAAAATCTGATTCAGAGTTGTCACACATCTGCTGGATGCTCCTCAAATCAACAAAAGGTGATGTACGTATTTGCTCTTCTTCGTCTAAAAACTCATCATAGATAGGTGAAACCAAAATTATTTTATCTTCTAAAGAAAAACAAGAAACCTCTAGATCTTGTTGGAATATAATAAACCCACTCATAAAATAATTAATCAGTATTTGATTAATTTCCTACCCATTGGCTTAGATAGTTGGCATCCACTTGTACCTTAGAGTCAACACTTTCCATCTATATCCTAGGAATGTTTTATTTATGATTTTGGGTTGATGTTGACCACTTTATGGCCATCCAGAATTGGTAACTGTGCTTTACAGCAGATTCCACTTTATTCTTCTTTTTCTGCTTTATCCTGCTTTTCTGTGGATAAGGTAAAGCTAGTCAACTAGGAAACTGGAAGCTTTTGTTTCCAAACCATCCTCCATTATTTTCTCTCCATATTCTATGATTAGAAAGTCTTTCCTTCACTCATCATCACTCACACATGCTATTTCTAATTCGTGAGGTGCTTGGTAGAATGGGAAAGTGCTTTAGTCAACTATGGGGTTTATCATAATTAGTAAGCCTGCTTTATGAGCTAGCTTGAGTTGTCTTCTAGCAACTCTATTTTCCTTTATAAGGATGTCTTACCTCTGTAATAATATCAATTATCATTTATTGATCATTCATTAATGTGTGTTCATTAATTCTCCTTCTTCTCTCATTCTGCTAATTCTCTACAATTCTATGTGAGGTTAATTGTGTGCCTAGATCATTAGCTTGTTTATGAAATTCCTTATGCCATCAAGGATTTAGAATTTCTATAGATATTTCTCTTCAATATCAAGTGAAAATACATCATGGGGAACCTTTTGAAGAATAGAAGAAAAATCATCTTCTACAACTATTTCATCTTTTAAATCTAATATATTAGGGGCATCAGAGACAATCTATAATGCATCTATAGCTATGCAATCATCAGTACTATCATCAACCATATATTGAAAAACTTCTTCTCAGGAGTTAGAAAGAGAAAGAGTTTCATCCATATTATTATTAAAACATTCACTTCCATTCTTAATTTCTTTTTCATCAAGATCTTCGCAAAGCACATAATACGAGGAACAATCTATTGTCTGCTGAATATAAGATTTGAACTTTTCACAACATTCTTCAAAAAGGATCTCAATCGGGTAAATCTTCTCGTAATGTGAATTAAAATCAATTGAAAATCCTTCAAAGAATGGATACTAGCAGTAGGAAGGGATTGACACCATTCACGAGCATGTTTGTCTAAAGAAAATATGAACATCTTAATTAATACATCCTCGTGAACAAAATCATGTTCAAGCATGCATTTATGAAAATTTAATAAGTGATCACCAGGATGATCATACTTGCTTCCTCTGAATCTAGGAAGATAATCACCCCACTCAGTTATAGTCAACACTGTATGTGGAAAACTAGGAATAGCTAAAAATTTGCATGGTGCAAATCTCCGAGCGAAGATAGATTCCATTTCTATTGTTGTCATGTATCAGTGAAGTCGCCAACATGTTCTTCCTTCATGGAGTGGAGTCGCCAGGTGAATGATGCAGTATTGAATATGTGACCAGCCCTTGTTCACCATAAAAAAATTTATCTGATCGTTGTCATTCTTGTTGGAGAAGATATATTCCATCCTCCATCCCCGACAACTGTTCCAAATATTTTTTTGCTAGAAATTGTCCTCAGACTACAAAGGGAACAAGCTAGTACAATCTCAAAACAATTACAAGAAAATAAGATTTGTTTTTGTAATTTTTGGTTTGAAGGTTTCATTCACAAGAAGGTGTTCAATCATCAAACTAATACATGAACTAAATCATGAGATAACATTAAAGAACTTAGACACAAAATATAAATTATAAATATAAACCAAAATCATTCATAACAAACTACTGGTTTTGTCCACAACATATGAGCATTCACATGAATAAAAACATTAATCAAGAAATGAAATCATAATTTGAGTGGTCAAACTGGCCATAAACAAAATCAATATATAAGATAAAATGGCTTATATTGTATATATAAATCAATCTCAGTCTTCAAAGCTTACATGAGAGTCATGTGTATCAGTTTGCATATACATCCAAAAGTTCTTAGCTCTATAGTCCTTCTTGAAATAGAAATCGAACCTGACATTGTATGCGTGTCCCCCTTTTATAATTACAAAGATCCAAAAATGAAGTAGTTCCCACTTCTTTAGGTCAAGTTTGAAACTACTCAACAGTTACATTAACCAACTTTTGAAAGATTAAAAACTAATTGACTGAAAATAGCAAAATCAGATTCTTGGGAAATTTGGCTAATTTCTGAAAAATGGGTCTCAAAGAAGTTTGTATATATCTCAATTTGGGACACCTATGAAAACAAAAATAGGGGTTTTTCTAAATGAGCCCATGATGAACAAAAACCTCTCTTGGTTTTTAAAAATTATACTCCAATTGATCGAAAGACGTGTCGAACGTTTGTAACTAAAACAATAAATTATTTAATATTTTAAACCCTGGAAAATAGGCCTTAAAGATCAATTCAAATATTTCAAACCTTGATAGCTATTGCAAAATGGAGAGAGATTTTTGTGAATGTGTTTTTTGTGGAAAAAAACCTCTTTTTGTTTTCCATAATTCGTTTCCATCACCTTGTAATATGCTCCCAATGATAATGACAAAAAACAAAGAAAAACATAGATTTTGGGTTTTCATATCTTAAATCTTATTCAAGAATGCATTCATGCTCATCCTAGTCATGTTTTTCTGCTCTGGACAATTCTAATAAACTCCTTGCTCCATAATTTATGAAATTAATCACCGACTGGCTTCTTGGAACTAAACATGATTAGAAATATTAACAAATCTGGGAATACGTGGATTCCAATTTTAGAATTCATGACTTCCCCTGTCTTCAGTTCTTTCAATGATGAATCATCATGAATTTTCCAAGTGTTATAATATATTAAACAACTCCTTGGTGCTCTTTGAACATCATAAAATGTAATGTACCAACACTAGCCACGAATCAACCATGATTCTCCATCATTTCGGATTCCAGCAGTGCCTTAGTGTATGCAGTTTTAGTCACTGCATTGTGGGAATGTCTCCATAAAAAATTATTTGCAAACAAGCTCAACATAGAGGTTAAATTACAACATAATATTTAAAGCAAATGCTAATAAGTATTTTGAAGACCTTTTTTAAAGAAACGAAAAATTTAGATAAGCCGTATAGAGGTAAAATAAAATAAAATAACATTCATAACATAGAAAATGGAAAGAAAATCAAAACTATTCAATTTAAAATAAAACAAAATAGAAGTAAAAAGGAATGAAAAATTAAGAAAAAATCAAATAGGGACTAGGTAAAATTCTAGTCCTAACATCTTGCTCTTGCTGGTGGATGGAATCCCTCCTGTGAGGTTTCAAGATCATGTAGACTTGTGTCTTATTCATTGGGTGATGGAGTCATTTGTATCTAGTTCCCAACCCGTTCCAAAACTTATAACTCCGCTCGTCTGATTGTCAAAATAAACTGAAATTGCTCACTCCAAACCATACTTGCTGAAAACAAATCCTCACACTGCAAACTAAAATCAGTGCTCAAGCAATGAGATTATTTATTTACAGTTCCTACTCTAATCTATTGTGTTGTTTCTTGATCAAGTAAAGTCATGCTTCCAATGAAGCCATAAAAATATCTGAATAACTGGTGAAACTTCTGATCTGAAGATGATGAATAAATGAGCCCATGGAATACCAAAATGCATTTAAAAAGAATAGAAAAGCCAACCTTCACTTGACAAAGACAATCTGACATTTGAATTGCTCAAAAAATCCATATAATCAACAAACAGATCAATGAAGCTATAAATAAATAACTCTTGATGTTGCTTCAGTTGAAGATCATAAGATCTTTTCATATCTTCTTCCTCATAATGGTTTCCACTTTCAGCTACGTGCAAATATGAACATGGGTGCCAAGTGATTTCTTTACTAATCATAGGTTGTTTGATATCGGCTGCTTAATATCTTCTATAGATTGAGGATGGCTGATTTGCACACAATGTTCTTCCTCATGGAAATCTGAGTCAGAGTTGTCACACATCCACTTCTTGCCCCTCAATTCAACAAAAGATGATGCAAGGATTTGCTGTTCTTCATCTAAAAACTCATCACAGATAGGTGAAACCAAAATTATTTTATCTTTCAAAGAAAAACAAGAAACCTATAGATTTTTCTCTTCAATCTCAGGTGAAAATAAATCATGGGGAACCTTTTGAAGAACATAAGAAAAATATTCTTCTACAACTATTTCATCTTTTAAATCTAAGATATTAGGTGCATCAGAGACAAGATATAATGCATCTAGAGCTATGAAATCATCAGTACTATCATCAACCATATCTTGAAAACCTTCTTCTCGAGAATTATAAAGAGAAAGAGTTTCATCCATATTTTTATTAAAACAATCACTTCCATTCCTAATTTATTTTTCATCAAGATCTTCACAAAGCTTATCATACGAGGAAGAATCTATTGTCTACTGAATATAAGATTTGAACTTTTCACAACATTATTCAAAAAGGATCTCAACCGGGTAAATCTTCTCGTAATGTGAATTAAAATCCATGTGAAAATCCTTCAAAGAATGGATACTAGCAGCATGAAGGGATTGACACAATTCACGATCATGTTCATCTAAAGAAAATATGAACATCTTGATTAAGACATCCTCATGAACAAAATCATGTTCAAGCATGCATTTATGCAAATTTAATAAGTGATCATCAGGATGATCATACTTGCTTCCTCTGAATCTAGGAAGATAATCACTGCACTCATTTATAGTCAACACTGGACGTGGAAAACCGGGAATAGCTGAAAAGTTGAAAGGTGAAAACCTTTGAGCCAAGATAGATTCCATTGCTGTTATTGTCCCGTATCAGTGAAGTTGCTAATAGGATCTTCCTGAGTGGAGTCGCCAGGTGAATGGTGTAGTCTTGAATATGTGACCAGCCCTTGTTCACCATAAAAAATGGGATCTAATCGTTGCCATTCTTCTCAGGGAATATATCTTCACTCCTCCGTCCCCAGTAATGGCACCAAATATGTTTGTGCTAGAAATTGTCCCTAGACTACAAAGGGAACAAGCTAGTACAATCTCAAAACAATTAAAAGAAAATAAGATTTGTTTTTGTAATTTTTGGTTTGAAGGATTCATTCACAAGAAGGTGATCAATCATCAAACTAATACATGAACTAAATCATGATATAACATTAAATAAATGAGACACAAAATATAAATGATAAATATAAAACAAAAACATTCATAACAAACTACTAGTTTTGTCCACAACATATGAGCATTCAGATGAATACAAACATTAATCAAGAAATGAAATCATAAGTTGAGTGGTCAAACTGGCCATAAAAAAAATCAATACATAAGATAAAATGGATTATATTGTATATATAAATCAGTCTCAGTATTCAAAGCTTACATGAGAGTCATGTGTATCAGTCTGCATATACATCCAAAAGTCCTTAGCTCTATAGTCCTTCTTGAAACAAAAATCGAACCTGGCAGTGTATGCTTGTCCCCCTTTTATAATTACAAAGATCCCAAAATGAAGTAGTTCCATATTCACTTATTTAGTTCAAGTTTGAAACTACTCAATAGTTACATTAACCAACTTTTGAAATATTAAAAACTAATTGACTGAAAAAAGGAAAATCAAATTCTTGGAAAATTTGGTGAATTTCTGAAAAATGGGTCTCAAAGAAGCCTCTATATATCTCGATCTGGAACACCTGTGCAAAAACAGAGAGGGGTTTTTCTAAATGAGTCCGTGATGAACAAAAAATTCTCTTTGTTTTTAAAAATTATACTCCAATTGATCGGAAGACGTGCCAGACATTTGTAACTAAAATAGTAAATTATTTAATATTTTAAACCCTGGAAAATAGGCCTTAAATATCAATTTGAATATTTCAAACCTTGATAGTTGTTGCAAACCCGAGAGAGGTTTTTGTGAATGAGTTTGGTTTGGACAAAAACCTCTTTTGGTTTTCTAGAATTTGTTTCCATCATCTTCTAATATCCTCCTAATGATAATGACAAAAAATAGAGAAAAACATAGATTTTGGTTTTCCATCTCTTAAATCTTTTTCAAGAATGCATTCATGCTCATCCTAGCCATGTTTTTCTACTCTGCACAATTCCAATAGCTTCCTTGCTCCATAATTTCTGAAATTAATTAGCGACTTGCTTCTAGGAACTAAACAGGATTAGAAATATTAACAAATCTAGGAATACATGGCTTCCAATATTAGAATTCGTGACTTTCCTTGTCTTCAGTTATTTTAGTGATGAATCATCATGAATTTTCCAAGTGTTCTAATATATTAAACAGCTCCTTGGTGCTTTTTGAACATCATAAAATGTAATGTACCAACACTGGCCATGAATCAACCACGATTCTCCATCATATCATATTCCAGTAGTGCCTTAGTGTATGCAGTTTGACTATATTGTGGGAATGTCTCCATAAAAAATTCTTTGCAAACAAGCTCAACATAGAGGTTGAATTACAACATAAGAGTTAAAGTAAATTCTAATAAGTATTTTGAAGACCCTTTTTTAAAGAAATGAAACATTTAAATAAGACACTATGTATAGAGGTAAAATAAAATAAAATAACATTCATAACATAGAAAATGGAAAGAAAATCAAAACTATTCAATTTAAAATAAAACAAAATATAAGTAAAAGGGGATGAAAAATTAAGAAAAAATCAAATAGGGACTAGGTACAATCCCAGTCCTAATAGAGTGGAGAACATCCACACTGGTATCCCTAGGGTGAAACCAGGTAGATTCAAGGTGGCCATCAAATGAATACCAACATGCTTTGTGAGAAGAATAGTACAAGGAGTTCCCAACAAGGGGGTCTCCAGGTTGGTGTTCATAGGGGTGTTAGCCATAGTTTCAAACAAGATGAAAAATTATGATGTTGAGAGGAAACCAACAATACAAATAACACACCACTAGCAGAAAAGACCTATGTATCCAGGAAAACAAAGATTCCTTCCAAAGGAAAGTTTGGAATGATGAGGTCCCAAAACTAACAAGTGAAGGAAGGAGAGTAGTTACTTGGTGCCTCGTGAAGAGTTCTCTGGGTGCAAGTGCTATATTTACCCAACCACCCTCCCAAATTGTCAATCGAGGTTACCTTCTAAGTATACCCTAGGTGCATTGGAAATAACCTTCCAATGCCACCTATGTAAGATCCTAGTAGACAAGGTACTAAGGCTACCAAAATCGTGGAGAAAGTCCAACAGAACAGTCATCAATCTAGACGATGCACATGGGAAGGGTAGCTAATCCCAAAAATCAAGTAGTACCAGTCCCCACATGGGGTCAAGAGGAGGTACTTGGTGAGTCCCCAAATGTGAAATAGCTCTAGTGTATGCTTTACTAAGAAGATGAGGGGTATCTCCAACAACTCAATATCACATGACCTCGTGCTTGACTCCTGTGTGAGAGGACATTTCCAGTGTATTTCTCAGCAAATTTGGATTTCCCAAAAGATAGGCCACTATGTTTGGGTTTGGATTTTTGGGTAGTTAAAATATCCCTAACCCAAAACACTAACCTAGAATGTTAGAGTCATTTACCTAACATACACACTTATTTGGTCAATTTTGGCTTAATTACCCACTATCCTAAGCTTAATTGACTTAATTGGCATCAGATGAGCACACTGCGACATCAGAATTAGCACACATACACCTTCCTTCAATCAAAGAGTCCAACTAAGCCTTCTCCTACAATCAAGGAGGCTAACTAGGCTTCCTCCTTCAATCAGGGAGGCTAACTGGGGCTCCTCCTTCAATCGGGGAGAAATTCTGGGGTGAACTATCATAAGTGCACCTAATAGCTAACTGATTGTTGTTTCACTTAACAATCAGTTAGGCTGAGTTGTAAAGGTGCCTCCTTCATGCAAATGGCTATTTTGGGCTGATTTGGTTAATCTGGAGTGAACTAAGGCGCCTCTACCAACTTCTGATGACAAGAGTCACTTCAGTTAACTTCATCGGAGCTAATTAGAGTTACTTATGCACTACCACCTTTAGTTGGACATGCAGTGACATGTGTTGAGTCACATTCAGTTAGAATCAGTCATCTATTGCACTCTGATTTAGTTAAGACTGAGTGTGATAGTCAGTTATGGATTAGATTAGTGGTTAACTAAGTGTGCCGAGTGTGACTGACATTAAGTTAAGCTACACTCATCCATGCAATTCGAATGACCTCCTAGAGAGTTTGAATTATCTTGGAATTCATGCATTCTACATGACATTGTATTGTATCATTCATTCTTGTACTAATAATACAAAACTGCAACCTCCTATTGTAGTACAGTTGCATCATTTCATGTGTAATTTGTCAATTGAATCACTTGTGAGTTTATACGTTGTCCCAATATTGTTGTGAAATAATTAGTATGGTATTAGCGCCATGTCGAGACGAAGCACCATTCTTCAAAAACATGATTTTTTACGGATCTTGCATGCAAAATTGATTAAAATCTCAAATTCCAACACTACACCAGAAGTAGAAGGTTTACCACTTAATACCCCAAGTTAAAGAATTGTTGATCAAGCTTGCTTGATCAATTATGTTGGGTGCGATGAAAACCTGAAATGTGCTGGCTGTTCAACCTTACGGTGACTTTATTGTGTTTATTCCAGGTTTTTACAAGTTCTTTGCATTCGCTACAGTATATCCATGGCTCATTCTATGGATATCCTCACCTATTTCAATTACCACCAATGGAAGGAGGATTTTTATAGTTGATTTTACCACTCCAAGTGAATCACATTTGTATGGCCTTCCCCTATCCCTCTACAGACTCCTTTGACCCCTTGGACCATTTTTTGTCCTTTGATGTTTCCTTGACTATCCCTTAAAACATGTGAAAATCCATATACGTGACTTCTAAACCCCTAATCACGTATATGCATGGGTTTGACCTCTAAAACTACGTACATCGGGATGTGTACAAAATCCAAATCCTTTTGGATTTTTCCTTGACATGGATCTGACTCACTTGAATCCTAGCCTTCCCTATTCCTTGAGATCACTCAGATTCGACCTTTCATTACCCCTTTGAAAAGATATATAAGGAACTCTATGGTACATTGAAGGCATATGAGAGAATTGAGAGCAAATAAACTATAGTCCATTGTTGGTGGAACTTATGCTTGAGTCTACATCCCTTTGTCCCTTGAAGCACTTTTGTGTTCTTCCAAAGATTTCCTTTTGTTTGTGAGCTTGCTATCGAGAGATGGAGGATTGAGGTGGTGGAGGCCCAAGTGGGGGATTCAGTTTCTTCGGTTCGTAGATGTGCCGACAGAGGTTGTATTCATTGTAATCTCTGATTTCATATTAATAGAAATATCTTTTCCTGTCCAATAATGTATGTTTGAATGAATATTTCATCCATGGGTGCTTTCAAATGTTTATACATTGATTGATTATATATGCTAGAATAGATCTAACACCTATATATATAGTATGCTTGTATTGTTTACTTGTTGTTGAGGAAGTAATCTATCAATTCAAGCTGAAGTTGGAAAGCTCAACGGGGATCTACTTCAACCATCTGGAATAAGGTACGAGGTCTGATCCTTTAGTGTTAGATGTTTAATTTCTATTGCATATTGGAAAGGATTGATTTTTGGAGCCAAGCTATCTGTTGTGGTACCCCAAGCCATAGGAATTTCTCTCTGTAACAGAATTGGAGACTCCACTGGGGATCTTGATCCATTATATATCTTCAGCCATTATGGAGATCATGGTCCTTTGTATATCTGCATCATGGAGATTCTAATCTATGTATATTGTACGTGGAGATGACCACTTATGTGATATCTTGTATCATGCCTATTCATGGCCATTGTACTCTTATGTAT
This sequence comes from Pseudotsuga menziesii, assembly GCA_001517045.1. NCBI lineage: Eukaryota > Viridiplantae > Streptophyta > Pinopsida > Pinales > Pinaceae > Pseudotsuga > Pseudotsuga menziesii. Next base: position 804,592 of record LPNX010267881.1, on the reverse strand, counting down.
CTGGGACTGCTATATGTATTTGTAGTTATGTACAGAGTTGTATCATTGTACTATGCTGATTGGGTGGTGTTGGGCAATAGGGCAGACCCGGGTTTAATCCTTTAGTGTCGCACCAACAAAAGACCCACAGTGTTGGCCCTTTCGGCAACAACCTGCGCGCAGGTTGCAGTCTCACCCGAAACAGCTATGGGGTGCCGCAGAATCAGGTTTCTGCAAGCAGAGAGGGGGATTACTGTACCTTAGCCTTTAATAACCTTATTAATTAATAATTATAATGCTACACCATTCATTCACATACAACTTCGCACATAAATACACAGTCGTGACTTGCTCAACCCACTACAGGGAATTCACAGCGAAGCTAAATATTAGCAGCGATCTAACTTATCAGATGTATACAGTTATTAATGCATAAAAGACAACAGAAACAGAGACAGCACAAGAAACCACAACATCGGATATAACGTGGTTCACCCCCAGTGTAGGGGTTACGTCCACAAACTGTGTTCTATTCAACTTGCTACAAAACCATAGTTTGATCTGCGCACTCAGCTGCAGATCCCTTCATTCCTTAAAAAGTCATGCACATAGCAGCAGGCCCCTGCGCACACAGCTGCAGGTCTTTCCTCAATCTTCTTTACAAAAACCCTCTGCGCACACAGCTGCAGGTCTTTCCTCAATCTTCTTTACAAAAACCCTCTGCGCACACAGCTGCAGAGGTCATCCACGCACACAGCTAGGACTTAACCTTTCCTTACCAAATCAACCTTAACTTCGCCTTAATCTTTCTTACATCATAAAACCTAACCTATCTTCTTTACCCAAGCGCTTATTTATACTGCGCATTTTTACAAAACCATGGTCTTAAACCATGGGCACCCAAAACCCTAAACCCTGGATTTCAACCAAGGGTTTACTACAACAAAGGAGTTTTAACTTAACCCCGACACCCCTAAGACTATTTTGAGTCCACACTCACGGGGTTATCCATCTTAAGGGTCATTAGGGTGTGCGCCCCAACAGGCCCCTAAGACTCACCAGTGGCCCGTCCCGGGACACTCTTCAGTTTCTCTGGTGGCAGAATTCCGCTGATGAAGCATAGTGTACTGCTTGTGGAAGCTCTCCATGCTACTACCGGCTGCGTACTTCTGTCCTTCGCAGAAGTTTTGCTGATGAAAACCATCGCGACCCCCTGCAACACCATCCTTCACTCCAATTGCCGATGCCTGACCATCCACAACTTTGGGATCCCCTGGGATTGCGTGTTGCACTGCAGAAGGAATATAGTTGCCATGGTTCTGCTAAGCTGAAAAATTGCATGGCAGGATTCCCCAGAGTCTTTCTGCGAGGCCTCATGCCCTTGGTTGCTCTATGTTAGAGCAAACTCCTGGCCATCTTTGCAAATTTAGAGCAAACTCCTTCCTGTCGATGTACTTAGCTAAGTAGGGCTGTACTGGCGGAGTACTCAGAAGGTGCTGCAGACCTCTATCCCTTACTTCTCGTACTAGCTCTTGAACGTTACAGTCGTTCGACATGGTTTGGGCTGAATATCTCACAGATGCTTAAGACAGAAAACACAGGTCGAGATGGCTCCTTATAAAATCCTAAGGTGGAATTTGTCATCATGGTGTAGTAATGACACCAAATCTGACAAAGTTCCGGAAATATTCTCCACATGGCGTCGGATTTTCCCAAAATCTCATTATGACCAGTAATGAGAGCAGCTCTCGTGCCAGCGCCGCCGAATGCAGTATGTCCCATCTGTCACATTTTGGGCTGCGATACATCTTGACAACCTTCGACTTCGACACAATCTGACCCTGCGACCTACGACCAATTTGTAGCTTCGCATCCTGTAGACAAAACAGACTACGATAATCCATAATGCTACAAGCATCTTCACTTATTTGCTTGGTGCTACCTCCTATTCTGAGTACCTGGCCTATCCGTGTACTTTTTTAAACAGCTCCCATTTATCATAGAGGGGAAAAGCTCACCATTTAACTTAGCTAGCTGGACTGCGCCCCCGTTAGTAACTTTCTATACTACATACGGTCCTTTCCAATGTGTCTTAAACTTTCCAGGAAACTTCATGAATTTGCTGTCATAAAGGAGCACAAGATCACCCTGCTGAAAATGTTTCTTCTTGATGTGTCTGTCATGCCACGCTTTTTCTCGAGCTTTCTACACCTGTTGTTGGAAGCCTGCAACAAATCTATCCTCTTCGAGTTCTAATATCTATTTCAGTCTCTCTGTGATTATGGCTGGGTCATCCATCTCGGTGAAATCAGATATCCGGAGGCTGGGAACAATGTATTCCATGGGCATGACAGCTTCTTGCCCATAAACTAGTCGAAAGGGTGTATGTCCTGTCAACTTTTTGCAAGTAGTTCTGTAAGCCCATAGCACCGCTGGAATTCAAAGATCCCAATCATTCATGTTAGCGTTACAAACCTTTGTCAAGGCATGTTCAAGGATTTTGTTAAAAGCTTCGACAGTCCCATTTGCTTGTGGGTGATATGCTGTACTCTTTTGATGATACACCTGAAATTCTTCAGTCAATACTTCAATAGTCATGTTCAGGAAATGTGACCCCTGATCACTCATAAGAACTTTGGGAAACCCAAATCTAGATAAGATGTTGTCGAAGATGAACTTCGCAGCAGTAGCAGCGCTACAGGTCTTGACTGGTTGAGCTTCGGCCCAACGGGTAAGATAATCAGTTGCTGTAATGATGTATCTAGCTCCTAACTTTTTCGCAGGGGGGTTGATAGGACCAACAAAGTCAATGGCCCATTTGTCAAAGGCCTACAATGTTACTTGTGGAGCTAGGGGCATTTCATCCCTCCTAGATGGTTTACCTGTCCTCTGACATATGTCACAGCTGTGGCAATATTCTCTTGCATCTTTGTGAAGTGTGGGCCACCATAAGCTGGCTGTCAAAATCTTCTGCGCTGTGGCTTTGCCTGCATAGTGACCTCCTGCTGCACCAGAGTGTGCTTCAGCCAATATTAGAGGTTTTTCGTGTTCCAAAACACATCTACGCATTATCTCATCTGGTCCCATTTTATACAGCTGTCCTGCTATTAAAGTGAAGTCCGCGGCTTGAACCACCAACTGCTTCTTCTGCTGTGTGGTCATCTCGGAAGGGGGGATACCTGTAGACAAATACTGAGAAATATCCTAGAAATATTCATCAACTATCTATATAGCAAATAATTGTGCATCCGGGAGGCCTTCGTCCATATTGGTAGGTTCTTCGCCTGACTCGAGCCTCGACAAGTGGTCAGGTCCTAGGTTAAGTCTTCCATCCTTAAGAATGATCTCAAAATCATATTCTTGAAATAGAATTAACCATCTGCATATTCTTCCACCTAGCACAGGTTTGTTAACTAAGTACTTCAAAGCAGAGTGGTCAGTAAACATCTTAAAATGAGATCCTAGCAGATAATGTCGAAATTTTTGTAATGCATATACCATAGCAAGACCTTCGCGTTCTGTCGTAGTATAATTTTTCTCTGCTGTAGATAACTTTCTGCTGGCAAAAGAGATAGGGTGATCGATATTACCTACACCTGGTTGAGCGAGCACAGTACCTAAAGCAATAGAGGATGCATCAACATGCACATGAAACTCCTTGTTCCAGTCAGGAAATACTAGGATAGGGGCAGTGACCATTTTTTCTTTCAGAATGTCGAGGCTTGCTTGGCATTCTGGTGTCCATTCGAACTTAGTATCCTTCTTTAGCTACCTTTCCATTGGGGTGGTAATCTTGGCATATCCTTGGATGAATTTCTTGTAGTAACCGGTGTGACCCAGCGTTGTGCGAAGTTGCTTGACGGACTTCGGAGGTGGCAGATTCACAATAATAGCGATCTTCGCAGGGTCCATCATCAATCCCTGCTTACATACCACATGACCAAGTAGAATGCCAAAGGGTGCATAGAAAATGCACTTTTTTAAGTTCAAGGAGATTTGGTGCTGTCTGCATTTGTCCAACATAAGTCTCAAACTAGTTATATGGTCTTTTACTAGCCCAAAAATAGTCCAATCATCAAAGTAAACTTCTAAGAATTTATGTATGTAATCCTTAAACGTGGAGATGACTACTCGAGAAAACATGGCAGGTGCATTCTTCAGCCCGAAGGGCATGACAGTATACTGGAAGGATCCCATTTCGGTAGCAAAGGTTGTCTTGTGACGGTCCTCTGGAGCAATTCGAATCTGATGGTAGCCCGAAAACCCATCGGTAAAAGAGTATACTTCTTGACCTCCGACATTGTCAAGAACTTCATCTGTAAAGGGAGTGGGAAAAGGGTCGTGCAGACAGGCATCATTGAGTTTCCTTAGATCGACACAGATTCGGATTTCACCCTTAGTCTTCTTCTCCTGGACGACCATAGGGCTGACCCACTCGGATTCTTCAACAGGTTCGATTATTCCTGTAGCAAGCATCTTATCCAACTCTAGCTTAACCTTTTCCTTGTATTTTGGATTCAATCTATAAGGGTGCTGCTTCACAGGCTTCACATCAGGCTTCAGGGGGATCTTCATTACTCCGATATCTCACAAGATACCTTTCATTTCAGAGAACTTTGTTGGAAAAAGATCTTGGTATTCGTGGAGAAGTTGAGTTACCTTGCTTACCATCTCGTCATCCCAATAGTCGCCAATGGTAGCAAACTTAGGCTGTGCCTCGGATCCAATGTTAACTGTGCGCGTCTTCAAGGGCTGTGTTACTTCAGGAAATTCGACTGCCGGTCCATGCACGTCGCAGTATCCTTCTGACTCAGGGATATCAAGACGGCGCGAATCCTCCTCCTCGTCGACTGTGAAGTTATAACATTTGACTGCGAGGGCTTCTTGTGTGGCCCAATCAGGGTGATTTTCTGTCACTTCTTGTTCGTTAAATACCTTAGTATGGATGATCCTGATAGCTGCATCGAGGGATGGACAGACATCATTAGTAGAGAAAGTATGGATAAAGCTATGAACAAGACAGTCCCAACTTACATTATCTTAGCGAAGTTCAGCCTCCGCGTACCAATTCTTTGCTAGTGGTCCCAGTGTGTGCACAAATCTATGTACCCACTCATCCTGAGGTACATACTTCCATGCCTCATAGCATTTGCTTAAGTGGTCCTGGGGGCAAGTTTTCCCATCAAAATTGCTTCGCGCCTGTGCCAACTGGTCTGAGAACCTCAGGCGAAGGAGCTTCTGACATGTGTTCCAGGTAGTGATCTGCTTCTTATGGCTCGTCCACCATCTGACTGCTGTGGCTCTAAATGCTGACTCCAGGGCCTCCATTTTCTGTAGGTCAGGTATCTGATCCGAGAACTGTGCGATAAACGGTTTAGGATCTGTCGAACCATCATACACAAGTATAGTTCTGGGTTGTGAGTCAACCCATCTGAGAGACTTGGTAAGGCCGACATTGCTGCCCCTATGGTGCTCAGATAATCAGTGTTGGTAGCTTTCTAATTCATCTTCAGAGTCCGTCATACAGGAGCTACTAGACTCCCACCCTGCGGCCGTAGAACCTTCTTCCTGTGCCATGATAGTAGAGATGGGCTCCACATCAGCTTGATCCTCATGGCGGAGTGGCTCGGTGTATCATTCCCCTTGTGAAGGATCCAGGGGCAGGATGACCTTGAAGTCTTTCCCTTCGAAGACCATCTGTCTCTTCTTTAGGTTGATGACTGCGGCATTTTCCATTGCCCATTCAATTCCTAGGAGGGCCGAGTAAGGGTTGCTGTCATCAACGATCTCAATTACTTCGAAGTCTGTGAAGGTGCTGACTCTGACAATATCTATTTGGAGATCCAGGAATCTTCCTAAAGGTACAATATTTTGCTGGTTGGCTAGCCTCAACTGTATAGGGGACCATGCAAGGGTAGGTTTCCCCATTTGTTCCCAGGTTTGTTTGGTTAAAACATTTACATCAGACCCTAAGTCCAGAATAACATCAGTCATATCATATGCCCCTATCTGAGCATTCAATCACATTTCCCTGCCGATCCTACTGACTCGATGAACAGTTTTGTCCTGACCACAATTTTGCAGAGATTCGCAGGAAGCGATGATGTTCTGCAGCTCATTCAGAGCAGCTTGATTTCTTAAAAGTTTGAGGCAACTTTGCAAAAAGGTAGATAGTATACTTACTTTATCCGGCGACGCATCGCAGGGTGGAGACTGAGGCTGCGCAGGCGCGGGGGGTGGCCAAGGGCCAGCAAAATCTTTCTTGGCCTCCATGAATGTCTCTTTCTCTCTGATGATATCAAATGCAGGGATTTTCTCAGGAACCTTACGAACTAGAGCTTCAGCAGGTCGGTTTGGCGTATTTTGGATGTGTGTCATAACTCCACTTCTTGTGACGACATTGATGGTCCCAGCAGGGCGGGGCTCCACAGAAATCATCTGGAGGTTCTGAGTAGGGGTAGTATGTTGTGCCTGAATCTTAGCAATCAACTGGGGGCACTGCTCATTCACATGATCTACAGCGCGACAATACCGACACGTCGTAGTGGGGTTTCGACAATCGCGAGCCAAATGCCCAGCTTGGTTACAATTGTAACACACGAATTGGCTTCGGCCTCGCCTGGCCATGCTACCACGGCCTCCAGAAGTACCTCGTCCAGAGGCACCCCCCTGGTAACCATAAATGTCGTTACTTGGGCCTTCAGTGTGCACCCGGTAAGCATCATAGGTGCGGCACTCATCCTCATTATGACCCACAGATTTGCAAAAATTATAGTAGGAGTTCTTAGGTCCCTGCCCATACCTTTGCAGCAGGTAACAGTTCTCAGGTCAGTGCTGACCTATCATTCTGTAGAGCTCACAATAGAGAACTTGTGGTGGAAAGGGGTTCGACACACCGGTCTGCAAGTACTTGTTTACCAGGGGGCACCGTTCCTTGTCGTGACCTTCGGTCTGACATTGCGTACACCAAAACTCTTCAGGATCAAGTTTTCCTTGTTTCATCTCGCGAAGTTCTAGGGCCATCGCAGCTAGCTGCGCTTGTATTTGAGCAATACCAGAGTCATCTCCGACAGGGGCAGTCTCTAGTTTCATAGCGATTTCGAGAGCCTCTTGCTGGTCAGCAACCTTCTGTTGCATGAGGGAAGTTTGGATATGTGGTAACAATGCTGTAATAAACCATTCCTTGTGCTGTGCAGGACTAATGGTAAAGCTGACTTGGTCTAGTAGAAATTTGAATCTCTAATCAAAGTCCTAGACTGATTCGCCGTGCCACTGTTGAATCTCCTTGAGTTCAGTGATGCTCTGCGACTCCGATTTAGGCTTCTTAAATTCTTTGATTATGGCCGCTTTGATCTCACCTAAAGTAGGGCTCTGAGTGCTGGAAAATTTCATGAACCATGTCAGAGCCCAGTCCCGAAAAGAAGTAATGAGCTGCATGTCTCGCACATCCGGATCTGTAATTTTCTTCACGTTCCATACTGCTTCGCAGAGAAACCAGAACTGTTCTGGGTCCTCTGATCCCGTACCTTTAAATATGGGGAGTTTAATGTCATCAACGAGGTGGGCCATGGAGTTTCTGGGGGGGTTGGGAGGAGGATAGGATGTCGATGGGGGGGGGATTTACGGGGACAGACTGGCCTATGGCCGGAATACTCGGGCCTGTTTGACTCTCAGACTGTGATGGAATTTCAGGGGTAGCGGAGCGGCGTTGCGGGGTGACCGGAGGGTTTCCAACCGAAGGGTCTTCTTCGGAATCTGACTCTTCAGGGTTTACAGGGGTGGACGCGGTAGCCTGACCTAAGGAAGATGGGTCAAAATCTTTCTTATACCTTTTTTCGGGTCTCTCGGGTGAGAGCCGAGTATCCTAACCAACTTGACTACAACGGAACCAATTTGTTGGGCAATAGGGCGGACCCGGGTTTAATCCTTTAGTGTCGCACCAACAAAAGACCCACAGTGTTGGCCCTTTCGGCAACAACCTGTGCGCAGGTTGCAGTCTCACCCGAAACAGCTATGGGGTGCCACAGAATAAGGTTTCTGCAAGCAGAGAGGGGGATTACTGTACCTTAGCCTTTAATAACCTTATTAATCAATAATTATAATGCTACACCATTCATTCACATACAACTTCGCACATAAATACACAGTCATGACTTGCTCAACCCACTACAGGGAATTCACAGCGAAGCTAAATATTAGCAGCGATCTAACTTATCAGATGTATACAGTTATTAATGCATAAAAGACAACAGAAACGGAGACAGCACAAGAAACCACAACACCGGATATCACGTGGTTCACCCCCAGTGTAGGGGTTACGTCCACAAACTGTGTTCTATTCAACTTGCTACAAAACCACAGTTTGATCTGCACACTCAGCTGCAGATCCCTTCAGTCCTTAAAAATCCGCGCACACAGCAGCAGGCCCCTGCACACATAGCTGCAGGTCTTTCCTCAATCTTCTTTACAAAAACCCTCTGCGCACACAGCTGCAGAGGTCGTCCATGCACACAACTGGGACTTAACCTTTCCTTACAAAATCAACCTTAACTTCACCTCAATCTTTCTTACATCATAAAACCTAACCTATCTTCTTTACCCAAGTGCTTATTTATACTGCGCATTTTTACAAAACCATGGTCTTAAACCATGGGCACCCAAAACCCTAAACCCTGGATTTCAACCAAGGGTTTACTACAACAAAGGAGTTTTAACTTAACCCCGACACCCTTAAGACTATTTTGAGTCCACACTCGCGGGGTTATCCATCTTAAGGGTCATTAGGGTGCGCGCCCCAAAAGGTGGATGGTATTCCATTTGGGATCCTTCTTCACTCCACTTCTGGGATGGACTTATAATGTATTTTGGCCATCATATGACCCCTCTGACCTCACACATTAGGGGGCATCTGTTATAGTTGATTTTACCACTCCAGGTGAATCACATTTGTATGGCCTTCCCCTATCCCTCTGCAGACTCCTTTGATCCCTTGGACCATTTTTTTCCTTTGATGTTTCCTTGACCAACCCTTAAAACATGTAAAAATCCATATACGCGACTTTTAAACCCCTAATCGCGTATATACGCGGGTTTGACCTCTAAAACTGCGTACATCGGGATGTGTACAAAATCCAAATCCTTTTGGATTTTTCCTTTACATGGATCCGATTCACTTGACTCCTGGCCTTCCCTATGCCTTGAGATCTCTCGGATTTGACCTTTCATTACCCCTTTGAAAAGCTATATAAGGAACTCTATGGTACATTGAAGGCATATGAGAGAATTGAGAGCAAAGAAACTATAGTCCATTGTTGGCAGAACTTATGCTTGAGTCTACATCCCTTTGTCCCTTGGATCACTTTTGTGTTCTTCCCAAGCTTGCCTTTTGTTTGTGAGCTTTCTATCGAGAGATGGAGGATTGAGGTGGTGGAGGCCCAAGTGGGGGATTCAATTTCTCCAGTTCCTAGACGTGCCGATAGAGGTTGTATTCATTGTAATCTATGATTTCATATTAATAGAAATATCTTTTCCTGTCCAATAATGTATGTTTGAATGAATATTTCATCCATGGGTGCTTTCAAATGTTTATACATTGATTGATTATATATGCTAGAATAGATCTAACACCTATATATATAGTATGCTTGTATTGTTTACTTGTTGTTGAGGAAGTAATCTATCAATTCAAGCTAAAGTTGGAAAGCTCAACGGGGATCTACTTCAACTGTCTGGAATAAGGTACGAGGTCTAATCCTTTAGTGTTTGATGTTTAATTTCTATTGCATATTGGAAAGGATTGATTTCTGGAGCCAAGGTGTCTGTTGTGGTACCCCAAGGCATAGGAATTTCTCTCCGTAACAAGGATATGGAGATTTTTCTCTGATCAAGAGGGCTCTACCAGGTCACAATGAACACAAAATTAGAGACTAATGCTACTGCAGAGAAGATAAAATACTGGAATAAACTGGATGAGGCCTATGGATTCCTGTATTTCTCCATCTCCCAAGATATTATTTTCCACATCTCGAGATTGAAGATTCCAAAGGAGATTTGGGATCATCTCGCTAACTTGTTTGATAAACAAGATTATATTTGGATCTATCAGTAGGATAATGAGTTGATCTCCTTGAATCAAAGTAGATTTGAATCCATGAATGAATTTTTCACAAAATTCAAACATTTGGTGCTCCAACTAAAGCAGTGCAAGGTGGAGAAGCAACATGACCAGCTCATCTTAGTTATCCTCTCCAAATTGGGTCTAGACTATTCCATCTTTGTTTCTTCATTCCACACGGGAAAACTAACAACCCCAAATTGGAAAATGTCTTCTCTTGGTGCCTTCATCAAAACCCTTACAAAAGAGCATGACAAGCTTGTTTAGGTGGGGATTCTCAGATCCCTAAAAGATCAATATTTTTTTTCTTCAGGGCCAAAATATTTGAAGGGAAAAGGGAAGCGGAAGAATCCAAAGGCTAAAGTGGATGCTCCAAATCCTAAAGAAAAGAACCAGCAAGAGGATCCTTCCGGCTCAAAGAAACACAAGAACAAAGGACATCAAGGCAAGGAGAAACTCAAGTTTTCTTACTACAGGAAGGGATTCCACCCTGAGCATGCCTTCTTGAATAAGAAACTTGATGAGATGACTTCTCTTCTCGAGACAAACAATATCAATCTCCCTACGAACCTTCGGAGGAGAGATAATCAAGATCGGGATACCTAGCAAGAGAGAGGCCATGCTCTCATGGAAAGCACCTCAAAGCCCACAACTCTGGTCATATAATTTGGAGCTTAGAATCACATGATGGAAATAATAGATTCTTTCTCCTCCCTATACACCAACAAAAGCATTCCCATCCACATGGGAGATGATTCCACCATCATTTCGAAAGGACAAAGTATAGTCAAACTTGAAAATGGAAATTCTTTTAATGTTTTCTATGTGCCCTCTCTAGCCTCCAACCTCATGAGTGTATATCAAATGACTCATACTAGAGTTCCTAAGTGAGTAAAATTCATCCCCAATTATGTATAAATCAATGATGTTGCATCCGGGAAACTTGTTGCAAAAGGCCTTGCAAACCATCATGCAAAATCCTATGAGTTTTCCTATTTTCTAGTGGATGAAAACCCCACCACTCTTCTGAATCATGGAAATGAGATCAGTAGACTATGGCATGAGAGATTTGGTCACTTAAATTTTAATTAATTGCAACAACTTTAGAAAAATTCCATGGTTGAAGGCCTCCTGGCAATCAAATCTACCAAAGGAATTTGCAAGGATTTTGTGGGAAAACACCCTGAGCATAAGTTTTATCGAGGGAAGGCTTTGTGAGCATCGAGTATATTAGGGATTTTACATTCTGATATCATCCTACCAATTCCAATAATATCCATGAATGTATCTTGATATGTACTCACCTTCATAGATTATTTTTCTAGATACACCTGGGTGTTTTTCATTAAGAAAAAATCTGAAATTTTAGAAAAATTCATTAAATTGAAAGCACTGGTTGAGAATGCCTCTAGGAGAAAGATTAAATATATGAGATATGATAATGGAGGGGATAATATCAATAATGAATTTATGAAAATATGTTCAGACAGTGGGATCAAGATCAAACATTCCATTTCCTACACCCCTCAGCAAAATGGTGTAGCAGAAAGGAAAAACTGCTCTCTCAAGGAGATGACCACATTCATCCTAGATGCAAAAGGATTGGCTGCAAACTTGTGGTATGAGGCCATGAATGTTATTGAAAAAATTCAGAACATATTAAATCACTCCTCCATGAAAGGTAATACACCTTTCAAATCCTATTTTGGACACAAGCCGGATGTGTCAAATTTCAGGGTGTTTGGGTCCACTGCATGGGCCCAGATTTCATCTAACAAGAGGAAATATTCGCAACCGCAAAGTGTTGAATGTTTTTTTATTGGATAAATTGAAGAATATAAAGGATTAAAGCTTCTAAATATTAGAACAAAACAAATTTTCATCAAAATAAGTGTTCAGTTTGATGACCCTCTCCAAGAGGTAGAGCTAGTTGAAGAAAATTCTGCTGATTTTCCTGCCCGCTCTGTTGACAATTTGGGGGATAAAACTGGAAGTGATGAATATTATTTTGAAGAAATGATATATGATATCATTAATAAGGAAATATAATATTCGGAATCAGATTCTGAAGTGCAAAGAAATATCCCAACTTGGGCCAAGAAGACACTTTCTTCTGCTGGGGAAAACATTGGAAATCCTGTTGATCCAAGAACAACCCGATCTGAATTTTAAAGAGCAGGTATTTCACTCTCTTGCCATTATGATTTAATGTATGATACCTATTATTTAATGATTGGGTCAGATCCTAAGTCTTACTACCATGCTCAGAAAGATCCGAGATGGAAAGCTACTATGGACGAGGAGTTTAATTCTCTTTGGAAAAATGCTACTTGGGAGCTAGCTTCCCTTCCACCCGGGAGGAAATTAGTTCAATGCAAGTGAGTGTTTCAGAAAAATGTTTTTGATGATGGAACAACCTGCCAATATAATGAAAGTATGGTTTCAAAATGGTTCTCCTAGTTCCAAGGAGTGGACTACCATGAGACCTTTGCACCGGTGGCAAAGATGGACTCCATCTGCCTAGTTTTGGCCATTGCGGAATATAAGCACTGGGAAGTGTATCATATGGATGTCAAGAGAAACTTTCTAAATGGATATATTCATGAGGAGATATACATAAATCATCTTGAGGGCTACATTTTAGATCCTACTTTGGTTTGCAAATTGTAGAAGTCATTATACGGGTTGAAACAGGCCCCAAGATCATGGTATGCCAAGATGGATGCCTTTCTGCTTTCACAAAAATTCCAAAGGTGTAAGTTTGATACGAATTTGTATCTATAGAAGTATTATTGTAATTTAATTATAATCCTTTTATATTTTTATTATCTCTTGATTACTGGTAGCACACTTGCTTCCATTTCATTTATAAAATCTGCCCTTCATGATGCATTTGAGATGAGCGATTTGGGCACGCTGAAATAGTTTTTAGGGATCTAAATTGCACAAAATGTTTATGGGATAATGGTAACTCAGTGTAAATAAATTTAATACCCATTAATGAAGTTTAACATGGATGAATGTAATGCTGCTCCATTCCCTTTCCTCTTAGGAATCAGCCTTGAAGAGGAAAAGAACACTCCACCCATGGATTGCACTATCTACCGCTAGTTGATTGGTAGCTTTCTTTACTTGACTCATTCATGGAATGATATATGTTATGTTATGAATGTTGTATCAATATACATGAAAAAACCTCATGAACTGCATTGGAAGGTATCCAAGACGATCCTTCAGTACATTTAGGACACAAGATCTTAGGACATTCACTATGCTGCAGATTCAGAGCTAGAGTTGGTTGGATATACAGATTCAGATTGGGTAGGGGATTCTACTGATCAGAAATCCACTTTTGGGTATTTTTTTTATGTTATTTGGTGGCCCCATTTTCAGGTCCAGAAAAAATCAGGCCTCCATTGCATTGTCTTTAGCAGAGGCCGACTAGAGGGGAGCAGTGAATGCTTGCATCCAAGCTCTTTGGTTTCAAGGAATTATTTAAGAGCTTGAGATTGGTAGATTTTGTGAAAATAAAAGTACTATTAAGATATCCACAAATACAGTTACCAGGCATAGGACCAAACATATAGAGATTCACATGCACTACATCAGGGAGTTGGTGCATGATATGGCCATAGTTTTGTAATACTTCCCTACAGATGAGCATATTGCAGATATCTTCACCAAGATATTTACAGAGAAAAATTTCACTTACCTCCATTCACTATTGGGGGTGAGTTCATTAGGGTTATTAGTTACTTCTTCAGTGTTCAGCTTGAGGGGGGCTTTTGTTCCCACTGGGTTTTCACTCTTTCCTCACTTAGATTTATTTTAAGTAGTGTTAGAGTTATGTTTTTGTAGAGGGTGACCTATGGCCATTGTTTTCGGGGTCCTAGCATTTCATGAATTTTATTTTACTCCTCCTGAGTATAGCTTAATGGGGGGTGTTGGAGTCATTTACCCAACATACACACTTATTTGGTCAATTTCGGCTTAATTACCCACTATCCTAAGTTTAATTGACTCAATTGGCATCATATGAGCACACTATGGCATCAACATGAGCACACCCACGCCTTCCTTCAATCAAGGAGGCCAACTAAGCCTTCTCCTACAATTAGGGAGGCTAATTGGGCTTCCTCCTTCAATCAGGAAAGCTAACTGGGCTTCCTCCTTCAATCGGGGATATATTCCGGGGTGAACTAAGTGTCATAAGTGCACCTAATAGCTAACTGATTTTTGTTTCACTTAACAATCAGTTAAGCTAAGCTATAAAGGAATCTCCTTCATTGAAATGGATATTTTGGGATGATTTGGTTGATCTGGATTGAACTAAGGCACCTCCACCAATTTTTATGACAAGTGTCACTTCGGTTAACTTCATCGGAGCTAATTGGAGTTATGGATGTGCTACCACCTTGAGTTGGAAATGCAGTGACATTTGTTGAGTCACATTCAGTTAGACTTAGTCATCTATTGCACTTTGATTCAGTTAGGAATGAGTGTGAGAGTCAGTTATGAATTATATTAGTGGTTAACTAAGTGTGTCGAGTGTGACTGACATAATTTAAGCTACACTCATCAATGCAATTTGAATGACCTCCTAAAGAATTCGAATTATCTTGGCATTCATCCATTCTACATGACATTGTATTGTATCATTAATTCTTTTACTGATAATATAGAAATGCAACCTCCTATTGTAGTACTGTTGCATCCTTTCATGTGTAATTTTTCAATTGAATCACTTGTGATTTTATACTTTGTCCCAATATTGCTGTGAAATAATTAATATAGACTAGTGTGTTTTGTCCCTAGAAACAAATAGTTATCAATAAATTTTAGATATTAAGCGTTTATTTTGGAGGACTGTTGATTACTCAAAGGGGGTGGTGAAGGTGAAACCAATGGTGTTTTGACTCAATGTTGAAACAAAATTACTAAGCAAATAGAAATGAAATGAAAAAATAAAAAAACTATTCTCTTTCTTTTTCAAACTGAAAACTTGAAAGCCACAAAAAACAACTTCTTTTTATTTTTTCAAGAACAATGATATGCAATGCAATTTATACTAAAACAATAATCTATGTTCATATAAGGAAACTATATGTTCTTTTTCTTTTACTTATATAAATGAAAAAGAAAAAACATCCTATCAACTAATGCAAGCAAGTAATGTAAGCAAAGCAAATAGACAACTACTCTCCACCCCACAAACAAACCCTAGGTTGCACTAAAGTTGGATATAACATATTTTGGAAGGGAGGATCGCAAAGGTAAAAGAGCCAACAAATTTGGCATGAAGAGACCAAGCAATAAGACTGAAATAAATAAAGGTCAATAGTTCCCAAGAATAAATCTAAACCTACTAACAGAGGCTACTCAGTACCTTGTCCAACAAGGTCAATCCAAAGAAGGAGGTGGGGGAGAAGGAAGCAAAACAATTTCAAAGACTTGAAAAGACTTACAAGATAGAAAAAGAGCACCTAACCAAGATTAAACAACCTCTTAGGAGTCATGCACATGTATAGGACCCTTGAATACCCCATAGGGATCCCTCAAATCACCCAAAAAACCCTAAAATGAATGAAAAAACACACTTTCAGGTGCATTTGTGATTTGCCTCAAGACAGGACACAAATGACATGTAGGTTGTAGGTAGTGTAGGTCACAAATACATCACAAAGTCACTACTATTTAGTCTACAGCTCACGGATGGGTGGAAGAAAGCACACAAAAAGTAAAAAACTTGCCTAGGAAGGCAAGAGAGGTGTCCAATAATACCTAAAGGATTCTCCTAACTTGTAAGAAGGACATAAACATTACAAAAGACTGGAATAAAGATAGAGAAAACCCTTACAGACAAGTCTCTCCCCAGTGGAGTCGCAGGATTAACCACTCTACTCAACTCTTGCGGTGATGAGACTTTTGGGCGGCCTCAACTCTATGATAGTGATCTTGAGTTCACTCCCATATATCAAGACTTATGTGCAGTGACACTAGTGGAAGACTTCCATCTTAAGGAAGGATTTATATGCCACCTAGGACATATCTATGTTCTGACAAGCGAGTGTGTGAAGATGATTTGGGAAGCACATTACAGTTAGGAGGCATGTCACTTTGACACTGAGAAGATAGTGGCAGTCTTGCATAAGTATTTTTATTGGCCCAAACTTCAACAAGATGCCAGCCAATGTATCAGATCCTTCACTGCATGTGCCTTCTTGAAACCATCTGTCAAAAAGTAGGGATTGTGCACCCCCCAGCCCACTCCGAATGGGAAATGGGAATCCATTTACATGGATTACATGTCACGAATACCTTCAAATAAGCATGGTTATGACTATGTGTTTGTGTTTGTGGATCACTTCTCTAATTTGGCCATTCTAATAGCTTGCAAGAAGAGCATCTCTACCAAAGCCATTTCTAATCTCTTCTTTAAGCATGATTGGGTTCATTTTGGGCTACCGAAGACTATCATTTCAGATTGAGATAGTAGGTTCTTGATCACTTTCTGGTCTATTCTATGGTCATTGATGGATACCAATATCACCAATTCGACTTCCTTCCACCCAAAAACCAATGGAGAAATAGAGGTAGTCAACCGAATGACTGTGTATATTCTGAGAATGTACAATTTTAAACATCCCTGCACATGGTATGAGAGCCTTCCTCATGTTCATCATAGCCATAACATAGCTCTTCATAGCTCTATTGGTCATAGCCCTTTTCAGGCGTGCCTTGGTTTCCAACCATTAGACCCAATTGGTGTAGATATACCCCTTGCATCCACACAGGAGGAATCTTCCCATGCTTAGGATGAGGCTGATAAGGCCACCATATTTGTCGAACAAATCCAACACATCCGCTAATAGGTCCATGACATTTTTGAAAAAGGCCAATACTAAGTACAAGTAGTGACATGACCAACATTGGTTTCAACTAAATTTCTAGGTGGGGCATAAGGTTTGGTTGCATTTGTAGAAAGAGAGGCTCACAGGACCCCATTGCAAGCTTCACCCACTTCAATATGGGCCATACACCATCACCAAGGAATTTGCTGACAATTCTATTGAATTAAGTATTCTTCCATTCCTTGGCCTACACCAAGTATTCAATGTGGAACTCCTTAGACCATATTTTGCACCATTGTTGGAAACCTTAAAGGTGGAAGAACAATTGACACCTACAGAGATTAATCCTGACTGCATGGAACATGCAACCATTAATCATATCATGGACACACAAGTTAAGGGAACCCACCAACAAAATATCCAACTATATCGAGTTTTCAAAGTAGGGAAGGTCCTTCAGCAAAGGAATTGTCTCACTATCATCTCCCCAATAAAATAATTTCAAAATAAGACTAATTGCAAATAATGTTTAACCAACCTACTAGTTCCCTAGGTTGGAATGGAGACAAAAATTTTGTAATAAGGGGTTGTGGGACCTAAAAGGAATTTATTTTACCATATTCACATTTAAATGTGTCACATAAATGATAAATTCTAATAAAATAAGGTGGAATGGGTTCATTAAGACACTTGGAGGCTTGTGGAGCATTTGGATGACTATATTCCCCACCAAGGTAATTTTTAGGGGCGAAATTTCTCCAATTGGCTATTTTTGGGTTTTTTTTCAAAAAATAAATTCTCTATTTGGTCATTTTTAGTGTCTAATATACCCTATATTTATATACAATATGATTTTTTATCATAGTATTCACCAAAATTTACACATTTCAGTTTTAATTTTATTTTTCATATTTGATATTCACCTACATATCTATAAACATGTTTTTTTTAACCCAAAACAATTGCATAGAATACTATACTAAAGTATAATATTAGAATCCTTAAAAAATGCTCTGTTCCCTACACACTTGGCATGATCTTCATCCAAATTCAAAAACATGTATAATGTAACGTTATTGTAGGGTGATGTAGTGTAACATATCATATAATTAGGCAAGGAATTTGAATAGGTAAAGGATATTAACTCCCATGGAAGAGGAAGAGACTAGAAGACAATGTGTGCCACTTGGAAGGAGATTCCATGCACTCTATGACAACAAATGATGACAGATTCTATGACAAGTATGACAAATTCAGACCTGATTTCATAAATTTGACAAATATGACATGCCATGGCCAAAAATAGGCACCAATAGGTATAATTTTGGAGTTATAGGCAGCCATTCGAATTGTGGAAAGAATTGGAGCATGAAGATGAAGACAAGTGTCATGAGAGTTACTAAACCACTAAGATGAGTTGGAGGAAGCCCATAGAAGGAAATTATACCTTAGGAGGCCTCATGAATTTAATAAAAGGATTTCACAAGGAAGGAGGATATATTTTTATCATTTATTAATTGGCCTTTGGCATTTTGGAGATATTTTGCTAGTCCATTGCATGGTGAGTGTTCACTCTCCTTGCTTGTGAACCAATTCCGAGGGAGTTGGATTCCTTTCCAAGTTGATTGATTGAGAGTCCATTCAGAAATATCATTGGATCTTTATGAAGGATTTTTAACTGCATTTTGAAGGACCATACAGTCGAATTCTCATATATTCCCCTATTCTCTCATTCCTTCTTCTCCATTCCCCCACACACTCATCTTGAAGACTTATTGGAGTGGTGCTTGCACTTTCCTGATTATATATGATTCCAAAGATGTTAAATATGATGCATGGATATTTAATCTTTTGGCCATATTATTTTTAAGTATAAATATCATAAATACATGTATGAAAGGTTTGCATTCCCATGCTCTTGAATGACTAGTTTTCATGTATTTGGCTTCCATTTTGAAAAGAGTTGCATAACAGATTTGTATGAGGAAATTTATACAATTTTTGTTATGATATGGAAGATACATATGATTCATGGATCTATAATATTATGTACATATTATCTATAAGCTTAAATATCAAAAATCCATGTGTGAAAGGCTTGCATTCCCATGAGTTCGAATGACTAGTTTTCATGTGTTTGGATTCCATTTCAAAGGAGTTATATAAATTAAATGTATTAAGGAATTTATATGATGTTAAATAATTTTGAGGAATAAATTTATATTCTATATATTTTCTCGATTCATCATGTCATTTTCTGAACTATTTCATGTACTTTTTATGAGTTACAATGGAGCTAGCAATGGAATCTCCCCCTAAGCAATTTTACTGAAAGTTACCATATGAATGTTGTACTTTATAACTAGTTTGTTGAAATAATACCCATTATTAATTAAAGCCCCTTATTTATTATATTCATACCCATAGTATTTTCTCAAATTTTGGAGGGCCGTACTGCATTTGGAGAGCCAAAAGTGTCATCTACTTTTGGGGGTTTTAACATCGGTTTCCTAGTGTTTTTGTCCTTCTCTCCCTATGGCCAAAATAAAGTTTCAGAATGAATTGGAAAGTGTATGAGAATTAATATTATACATTAATATTTCCTTATACCACTCAAGTGATTCCAAACATAATTTTAAGTAATTTGATGCATTTGGGTCAACATGGGTTTCATTAGTCTAAAGCTAGAAATTGGCCAAAGTTGTGAAAAAATTGAGTAACATGTTAAAATGAATTTATGATTATAAAATTTAGTGTATGAGGTATATTAGTATTTTTTAAATCCAATAGTATGCCTCCATATTAATTTTTTAAAGGTTCGGTGGTGTTTGGAACCAAACCAAGAAGGACTAGTTGACCACTTTTTCCTAGTAAATTTGCATTGTTTCTCCTTAACCCCAAACAACGTCGCATAATTATAATGTTAGATAAAAAGTATCAATAAAACACCTTGGTATTTTTTAATACTCACCATACCATTTTATTTCAAATATGGGACCATTTGGTGAAATTTGGAACCCTCTAGAGTAATGACTAGTCAAGCTTGGAAATGCCCAAATTGTAAATTTCTCCAAAACTCCAAAAAGGGAAATTATAATAGTATCATAGGATGCTCCTTATGCCTATTCATTAATACCATCCATTGAATAAAAATTTGCAGCCATGTCTTACTATTATGATGACTTCTCTGAAGATAATTGTGAGCAATATGAAGAAGAATGTGAATGGTATGAGGAAGAGTTTCCATCTTGCAACACTTCTTACCATTTCAGAAGGGATGAGAGTTATTTATATGAACCTGTGTATCATGAATATGTATGTGCCAAACCACCACGAGATAATCCTATGGATGAATTAGAAATATTGAGAGAAATGTGTAAAAATTTACCACAACAATATCAAGCATATCTTAATGTGACAGCAGAGGCCTCACTTGTGAAAAGAGAAAATCTTTATCCTTCCCTATAAATGAGGGAGCTATAAACACTTATAAGGACATCATTTGGAATAAATTTGTTTCTAAAGGAGATGAAAAGAGATTAGATACAACATTAAAGGAATAGGTAGATATTCATGAAGTGGATCATCAATCACCTCAAGGTGATTGCAGAGAAGAACATGAAGATGAAGGTGAATACAAGCACACAATCCTTATTGATGGGGGTTGTGAAAATCAAAGAGAAACTACTAATGGATCCTTGAACTATGAAGGAGTACCTATTGATGGGTGCTAACAACTCAATTTTTTTGACATACAGATCAGATTTGAAAATGTTGTTGCAATACAAATTTCTCATAAGCATGAAGGTGAATACCTTGCGACAGATAATGAAGAACCAATATAAACTTCCCCATCACGACTTGAACTTCAATAATTTTATCAAATCAAGAAGAAAGAAGAAGAGGAGGTTCACTCCCATGAACCATCCTTCATTGAAGGATATTTGAAGATGAGTGAAATAATTATCCATGAGGTCCTTAGCATACTCCATGACACTAAAGATTTCATATCAAATTCTTGTTGTAAATTGTCTTCATTGGAGGAGCCATCCTTCCTTGAAGACATGGAGAAGATTCAAAGAGAAATGTGCAACATTGAAGGTAATTTAATGTCTTTGATTTTTGATAGAAACAATTTGGTTCAGATTAATGAATGGTTACATGAAGCATACTTGAATAATAATGAGGATATTCATAAGTTCAAAACTCAAAATAAGCAACTTCTTAAGAGGTTGCAAGATACTTGTTCTTCCTCCTATGTTTCAAATTATCATATGGTAGATTTCTTGGAGGATTATCATAACATGAGGGATCGTGAGAAACATGGAAAATTGAAGTTTCATGATGTGTTTGAAGATGAGCTTGATGAGAGCCAATCACTTGTTGTAGTGGAATACGAACTTGGGTTTCCTTTTGAAAATGGTTATACACTTTTTGAAGAAGTCCACGATTCCACTACCTTAGAACCAACATATGAGGAAAGTGTCACACTTTTGAGCGAGATGCATGTTCCTACCCAAATGGACCCTTCACATGATGAAATTGTTTCACTTTCTAATCCTTTGGGCAAGTTTTTTCTTTCTCCTACATCCCACACTTCCACATTTTGCAGCATTCATTCTAATGAAGTATGGGTGAAAGGTTTCATTCTAATGAAGTATGGGTGAAAGGTTTCTCCTGATTCCTATCTCTCCTTTTGATGATGACATGGAAAGAGTTACATATTATTTACATTTGTAGCAGAATTATTTGTTACATTATGATGATATACATATTCATGGGTCTATTGATGTGACTTATTTGTGCCACTTGAAGTATTCATGTTTTCTTTGTTCCTTATTGGGTTCAAATTTTGGTGGAGCTTCTTCATTCACTTATTGGATGAAAGAACACATGGATGATTATTATTTTTATGCATCTTACATTCTCTTAGAGAAGAATTATAGGACATGGGATCCTCACCTATGTCATTGGAGTATATTTGATATAATACTTGATGCTTGTGTGTATAGGACACATGACGATATACTTACTTGGATGTACAAGGACTATCATGATCCTTTGATGAGGTACCTTATCGATGTAAAATTGTATGATGTAGTTATGTACTTTAATGATCTATCTTTCATACTCATAATTTTTGGAAGGGTGCAATACAAGAAATGGGATCTGACTATTACTTGTGTAATACCGTGGTTTTGAACCCATGGTATTTTGATTGCACATGATGTAAATATTGTATGGAATCATGGCAAGGATCTCAAGGCCAAGGCCCTGCAATTGATTGGTGTTTTGTGTATAGGTGATCAAGGCTGATACCTATGGTGACAATGTTAAGTCAAGCACATTACATTTTTTGATATCATGTTTAATTCCACAATTTAATAATATACCACTACTAGCTATGCACTGCAGCATGAAAGAGATGGGGGCATGATTTTCCAAAGAATAGGGTGGGGAGTGAGTTACACTCTAAGCCTTAGGGAGAGGTTAGATTTCAATGGAAGAACCTTTAAAACCCTCAGCTACCTTTTTTTCCTTTGTCCTCTGTCCTCAATCATCAATTTCTTCCAAAACTTGGTTGAGGTAGTTAATTCCTTGGGCAGAGCAAGGTATGACAGTTCGATTGCTTGTCTGAGCAAGTCTATACAGACATACATCCTCGAAGATCAAGTTTTACCTATGAAGCAATAAAACATGTGTTTTCACTCCCAGTTAGTGAAGGTAAGGTGATGGAACATCTTGGTCATTCATTCCATTCATTCAATCGTTGTCCACTGCATTCTATTCATTCGCGTTGCTCGTGAATCTTGCTTGTAGGGTCATGTTTTGTTCCATGTCATTCATACTGGTGATTCAATCCTAATTCAGAAACCCATTTATTTCACTCCCTTGAGTTGCATAAGGTGTTTCCATAGTGGTATCCTCTATCATAGAGTGAGTGGAAGCCTGTTTTTTTGTGTTGACATTGTGCTTTGTTGTGTTGTGCACCCTGGTTTTGGGTCTGAACTATATACGAGACTTAGGAGTGGAAGAGACATATAATGTTCTTGATAAAACTTGTGTGGAACCTCACAATAAGATACTAGTGGCTAGTGAATTTTCTCTACGCATCCGAAAGAGATCTGGAAGGGAAGCTCTAGCCTGAGGGACTGTGGAGCAGAGAAGGGGACACTTCCTTGTGTTGGGTTTGTAGGCAACATGGATGCTAGGTCAAATAAATATTGTAGAGGTGTCCTTAGCTCTATGTATGAGCTCACTAGCTTACCATTATACCTTTCCACTGCCTTAGAATCCTTATAAAACCAACTTGAAGGATGGATTGGATGGTATCCTGATAGACCCATTTGTTGTCTTGGTTGTTTCTTGTTGTGTTTGGCCTTGTGAGTAATCCTATGCTTGACAGCCTAAGAAACTAACTTGAATGATGGATTGGCTAGTAACCTGAAAAACCCATCTGTTGGATTAGATGGTCCTTAAACTGATTGCTGGCTTGACTATGAATAGTTTGATAAACCCAATAGTGTTTGGCTTGTATACCTTTAGCCTTATAATCCTAACTGAGTGTTGGCTTGGATGGATAGTATGATAAACCAAACTATAGGTTGGGTTGACTGGGTGTTATATGGTCTGGCTTTGTGTGAGTCTGCTGTTCCCTAGTTCCTTGTGGAAATCATTCCCAGGTCAGGGGTGGTAGTCATGTTGAGATATTAATGAACACATTGGCCTATGGTTGGGTGGAACTTTGCAGCAACATAGCTAGTTGTTTGACATGTTAATCATCAAGACGAGTATCTATGTTATGCTTGTTTACGCCATGTATTTTCTTATGAATTATTATGATCTTGTTGAATACTTATTGATGGTTAAAGTAGAATTTTAATTTTTTTATGTCTTCCTGCATTTTACTTATGTACATGCCTTAGACCTTTCTATTCATTTTTCCTAAGTTCATGGAGGATGGAATCCTGTTACAGAGTCAGAATGTGTCTGACTTAGTGTTTCAGCCCCTTGGAATCCGTCTGTGGAAGGCAGAAGCCGAAAAGAGAAAATTGAATAGGGCGGAATTATTGTATTTCTGCACCTCAGGATTCGCCTGTGGGAGGTGGAGGGAGGAAGCGAAAAATGGTAGAAAATTTCTAAGGCAGAAGTTAACTTTTTGGTTTCTGAATTCTGAGGCCGGAAAGTGGAAGTTGGAAGTGTAGAAAAGGATAAGGTCAAAAGTTAAATTTTTCAATTCCCGAGTTCCGCACTAAAGGGTGGAAAGGAAGAATGTGGAAGGTGAAACCATGGATAAAGTTTCTGTCATTTGATATTTTTCTGACTTCCAAGTTCCATGGTCAAAAAATGGAAGTGGGGAAGGCAAAAGAGCCATGAATTATTTTCCATCGCACAGTATGTTTCGATCCCTGAGTTCTGAGGTCAGAAATGCAGAAGCAGAAGTGCAGAAGGGGCAAGGTTAGTGAGAAAATTACCATTCAATGCGTAGAATGGATAAGTGAAGGGAGGAATGACTGTTATAGCGGTTTCTAATCATGAGCACAAAGGTGGAAAGCATGTTAGTGCCCATGAATGGATGTTGAAGAGAAACATTTTTAATTGTTATGGGATCCAAGGTATGGGTACGTGACAACATGGTTTCAATTTTGGGGGAAACAAATAGTAGGGGATATTGAATCACCACTTGAGAAGGTGGTTGTGATCAGAGTAGAGAAGAAACATGCATGGTTTTTTTGAATAAGTTGTCATTGATGCCAACAGTGTCTGGTCATTGATGCCAATTGTTGAGTCCTTGGTTCCCCTTGTAGAACCCTTAAGGGTTAGTGTTTAGTTTGTGATTTTTCTGTGTCACAGGATCCCTTTTGACCTTGTCCAAGCCCAAGCTTGAATACCTTGAAGGCATCGGAACAATGGAAAAATCATTGGTTACCCATTGACTTGGTTAAGTTCCCCTAAGTTGTATCTTGGTCCTATTTGAGTCCATTGTTGAGTTCCTTGATCCTAGTTCATCTTTGGTTACCGATCTTTGTGATGCTTGTTATGCTTGCACTTGTTTTGGTCTCTTGATTAGTTTTTGGATGGATAATGTGGCTCATGTGTGTAAGTCCCTTGATGTGTTGATGCTGAATCCCATTGCTTGCATTGGATGGTCTTGAGGTTGTTGATTTCTTGTGGGGTTCTTGAGTCCACAAGCTTAGATATTAATCCTCTTGGCATGTGGATACTTGGGTCTTGAACCCACACATATGGTGTCTTGATGGCCCTTGGATGCTATATGGTCATTGGAATGTTGTAGCCATTCGATCATGGATATGAAGCCCATAAGGTGTTGCAAACTAGTGGTGAGGTCTTTGTATCACTCTTTTGGGGTGTTGGTACTCTTATAGTGATAAATATATATAGTAGAACCATTGGATATGTTTTTATTGATATGGATACCTTGAACATGATGATGTTGAAGCCCTTTAAGACCTTGAATTCCTTGAACTCGCCTTGTATAATAATGATGATATTCCCGAAAAAAAGCCTATGTTCCCACTTGATTGGTGGTGTTGGGGTCCTTGATACCCTTTATATGATGAGTATATGGTGGATTGCTCCTAATTTTTTATGTGAAGTCTATGTATGTGAAGACCATCGAACCCCTCATGCCTTTGATGATGTTCATTGAAGCATTTGACCTTGTAACTTATGCATAAGGTAACATGGTCTTTGGAACCATTATGTGTGGGGTGTTGATGTCCTGTACAAATTGAAGAATTTAAGAATATTGGACAAAGAATTTTCAAATGAACCCATCATTGGAGCATCTTTTACTTCCTTACAATGGAAGAGATATGAATCTTTGAAGTTGGTGTACCCCACCTTTTTGGGTTAGCTGACCAAACAAAAGAAAATTTAATTATTTGTAACTATGAATTGCATGTAGGCTTAGTTTGAGGTGCTAACTTTCCTCCATGATCTATATAAATAGAATATCAAACTTTTCATTTGTTCATGAATCAAGTCTCTCTTTGGTATTTCACAACTCTTGGATAAAAGTGTGAAACTTTGTGGAGACGAAAGTTTTGGGCATCTTCACTAAAATTGGCATAACTTTCTCATACGGAATCAGAATTAACAAAATCTTGGCTCATTGGAAAGATTTTTATGAGGGATATGTGATGAAATGTTATAGATATTATTTTGGTTTATCTACTATTTATTCATCTTATGATCTTAAAAAAGGTATGGTTCATGCTTCTAGGTTTTTCTTGTGATGTCACATGTCTCTCATGGATAGAGTTCATCTTTGATCTTAGTATGTGAGCCTATATATTGGTATATATGTTTGAATTCATTGAATATGTTATGGAGAATATGGTTATTGTTATCTTGGAATATATCTTGATGTGAACTTCATATAGATCTTGATGATTATATTGGATCTTGTTGGCATAGATTTTGGTGTTTATCTTGACTATTGTATAGTGTAGTATTGAATGAGAAGTTGTCATGTATGTCATAGATATTGTAAGTGATTTCTTTGATTAACCTAAGGGTTTTTTTTTTGAAAACTAGTTTGACAAGTTTTGATCATTGTGTGTTTGACTTAAGAGGAGCTGGTATGTTATTGACTATTAATGACAATATTTGACAGTATTGTAAGTTACTATTTGCTTGTCACTTGATTGATTTGTTGGCTTGATTTTGTTAGATTTTTATCATTCAAGCTAGCATTATGATGTTAGGATCTTATCTGAGAGAATAACATGCACAACAATAAACATAAGAGACAAGAGACACAAAGAATTTTCCTTGGGGAAACCATAAAGGAGAAAACCCTGCAACTTCCTCAGAGATAGAATCAACACCAAAAGTAAAACCCAAAAACATAAAGATGATATCCTGATAGCAATAGTATCTCTCTCTGATCCCAACTTCTTCTCTCTCACTCATGCACCCCTAGTGAGTGAGTGTGTGTGTGATAAATAGAGAGTCTCACTCTCTATTTATATTCTTTTGTTCACTTAACCTTTAACTCTATTATGTAGGATTGACTAATCCTAACTCAGTTATGTAGGCTCAAGTAACCATAACTGGGGTACTAATGACCCGACTTACATTAACTCACCTAGGGTCGACTTCTCTAGGAGAGTATAATAACCCTAGTGTCCCACAACTGTGGGGACTTTAACCCTTAATCAATGCGAGGGTTACCCACAATGACTTTACATGACTTGTTTATATTATTGAATATCCCAATAGGAACATTGGGGTATGAAATGACTCAATTACATTAAATATAATTCCTGAAATAAACATCAGGGTACAATACATAAAATATAAAAGTGAATACATTTCAAAGTTACAAATACATCAACACTCCCTCTTAACTAGGAAGGTATTCTCTCGACACAATTTGTCAGCATTGGTCTTCTTCTTTGTATCAACTGGATCATCACTGAGTTCTTGTCATCTTCATCATCAAGTCATGTTCATATTCAATTCTTCTTCATCTTCAAGTCATCTTCATCACTGGATTTGGATTATCACTCGATCTGGATCATCACTGGGTCATCATCATTGGATTTTCCCACCTTTTTGGGTTAGCTGACCAAGCAAAAGAAAAAATAATTCTTTGTAACTATGAATTGCATGGAGGCTCAGTTTGAGGTGCTAAATTTCCTCCATGACCTATATAAATAGAATATCAAACATTTCATTTGTTCATGAATCAAGTCTCTCTTTGGTATTTCACAACTCTTGGATAAAAGTGTGAAACTTTGTGGAGAAGAAATTTTTGGGCATCTTCACTAAAATTGGCATAACTTTCTCATACGGAATCAGAATTAACAAAATCTTGGCTCATTGGAAAGATTGTTATGAGGGATATGTGATGAAATGTTATATATATTATTTTGGTTTATCTACTATTTATTCATCTTATGATATTCAAAAAGGTACGGTTCATGCTTCTAGGTTTTTCTTGTGATGTCACACGTCTCTCATGGATAGAGTTCATATTTGATCTTAGTATGTGAGCCTATATATTGGTATATATGTTTGAATTCATTGAATATGTTATGGAGACTATGGTTATTGTTATCTTGAAATATATCTTGATGTGAATTTTATATAGATCTTGATGATTATCTTGGATATTGTTGGCATAGATTTTGGTGTTTATCTTGACTGTTGTATAGTGTAGTATTGAATGAGAAGTTGTCATGTATGTAATAGATATTGAAAGTGATTTCTTTGATTAACCTAAGTGTTTTTTTTTGAAAACTAGTTTGACAAGTTTTGATCATTGTGTGTTTGACTTAAGAGGAGCTGGTATGTTATTGACTATTAATGACAATATTTGACAGTATTGTAAGTTACTATTTGCTTGATACTTGATTGATTTGTTGGCTTGATTTTGTTAGATTTTTATCATTCAAGATAGCATTATGATGTTAGGATCTTATCTGAGAGAATAACATGCACACCAATAAACACAAGAGACAAGAGACACAAAGAATTTTCCTCGGGGAAACCATAAAGGAGAAAACCCTGCAACTTCCTCAAAATTAGAATCAACACCAAAAGTAAAACCCAAAAACACAAAGATGATCTCCTGACAACAGTAGTCTCTCTCTCTAATCCCAACTTCTCTCTCACTCATGCACCCCTAGTGAGTGAGTGTGTGTGTGATAAATAGAGAGTCTCACTCTCTATTTATATTATTTCGTTCACTTAACCTTTAACTCTATTATGTAGGATCGACTAATCCTAACTCAGTTATGTTGGCTCGAGTAACCACAACTAGGGTACTAATGATCCGAATTACATTAACTCACCTAGGGTCAAACTCTATAGGAGAGTCTAATAACCCTAGTGCCCCACAACTGTGGGGACTTTAACCCTTGATCAATAGGAGGGTTATCCACAATGAATTTAGATGACTTGTTTATATTATTGAATCTCCCGATAGGAACATTGGGGTATGAAATGACTCAATTACATTACATATAATTCCCGGAATAAACATCAGGGTACAATACATAAAATATACAAGTGAATACATTTCGAAGTTACAAATACATCAACACTCCCTCTTCACTAGTAAGGTATTCTCTCGACACAATTTGTTAGCACTGGTCTTATTCTTTGTATCAACTGGATCATCACTGAGTTCTTGTCATCTTCATCTTCAAGTCAGCTTCATCACTGGATCTGGATCATCACTAGATCTGGATCATCATCACTAGATCTGGATCATCATCACTGGATTTGGATCATCACTCGATTTGGATCATCATCACTAGATTTGGATCATCAATGTTGGATCATCATCACAGGTGTTATCTCATGATTCTTCTCATTACAGGAATTTCTATAGACCCATCCCTTTTTCATGCTGGTTTTAGGCCTAGCCTCCATGTAGGTCTTCTTCAGTGCTTATATCTGACCCTAAGTTATAATGGTCCGCCCAACACTTACATATGACCATGAAAGGAACACATCCAACACCATGTCAGAAAGGCACACCTAGCACTCACATCTGACTGTGAGAGGAACCAATCCAGTCATATATGTTAGAAAGGCCCAACACTCACATCCAATGGCATGATAGGACACACCATCTATCATCCATGGAAAGGCTCAGCACTTACATTTATTCGTATAGCAGGCCACACCATCTACTATCCATAGAAAGGCACATCACTTACAACCTTTGGGATAACTGGAGACACCATCTACTATCCAATGAAGGGCACAACACTTACATCCTCTGGCATAGCAGGACACACCACCTACTATCCAAGGAAGGGCATAACACTTATATCCTCTAGCATAGTAGCACACACCATCTACTATCCAAGGAAGGGCTCAGCACTTATATTCAACCATGCAAGGAACCAATCCAACCTACATGTCGAAAGGGCTCAGCACTTACATTCGACCATGTGAGGAACCAATCTAGCCTACATGTCGAAAGGGATCTGCACTTACATTCGACCATGCAAGGAACCAATCTAGCCTACATGTTGAAAGGGATTTGCACTTACATTCGACCATGCGAGTAACCAATCTAGCCTACATGTCGAAAGGGCTCTCATCCCCAGGCTGAGGATTTCTGGTAACTGACCAGGTGCCTCCATTCTCCTAGAGAATGGCATTCAACACTTATATCTGATCATGTGGGAACACATCCCTCAATCACATCAGAATGGACTTGCACTTATATCTGATCATGTGAGAACACATCCCACGGTCATATCAGAATGGCCCTTAGCCCTAGGATGATTATTCTTGGTAACTGACCAATTGCCTCCATTCAGAGAATGGCATTCAGCGCTTATATCTGATCATGCAGGAACCAATCCTATAGTCACATCAGAATGGCTTAGCACTCATATCTGACATGGAAGGAACCAATCCTCTCACCATGATAGAATGGCTCATCCCATACATCTAACCATGGAAGGAACCAATCCTCTCACCATGTCAGAATGGCTCATGGCTTCATCACTTCCCCTTGGAGGGAACCTTGATCTGGAGAACACCAAGCTTCTCCCTGAAGTATTCAAACTTCACTCTGGCCAATGGATTAGTCAACACATCAAATATCTATTTGTCCATCACAATATACTGGAGCTTCACTGCTCCTCTCTGCACCATATCCCTGATATAGTGATACTTGATCTCAATATGCTTCAACTTGTCATGGAACACCAGGTTCTTCGACAACTTCACATAGCTCTAGTTGTCGCAATATATACAAGTAGCATCCAATTGGAGATCAAATAAATTTTATAGTAGCTTCCTCAACCATACTGCCTTACAACTAGCTGAACAAGTTGTGACATACTCTGCTTCACTGTACTTAGTGTCATGCAAGATTGTTTCTTGCTAAACCAAGAGATCACACCTGATCCCATACTGAAGTAGCACCCTGAAGTGCTCTTCCTATCTATGGCACTGCCTGCCCAATTTGAATCAACATAACCTTCCAGGTTAATCTTTTGTTTTTCCTCATACTTGAGCCCATACTCAATTGTACCCTTCAGGTACTCCACTGCATGCTTTGTAACCATCAGGTGAACATGTCTCAATGTGTTCACAACAAAGAAAATATATGGTCTTGTATTCATCAGGTACATCAAGGAATAGATCACCTAACGATAAATCATGGCATTAACTGACTCTAATGAAGCAACACTCAGTAGCTTCAAGTTCGATTCCATAGGTGTGGTCATGGCCTTGCAGTCCATCATCCTGAGCCTCTTTAGGATTTCTACTGCATACTTCCCTTGTCCCAGGGAGATTCTACCACACCTCCATGCCTATAAAGTAGTGCATCATATCCAAGTCCTTCATCTTGAACTTGGCAGCAAGTCTCCTTCTTGCAACTTGTTGAGGCCTGGAAATTTGCAGGCGACAACAGTAAAGGATTCTACCCAATCAACGTTCCCAACTAGCCCGTTGACTGTTTGGTGTAGGGAATCCATCCAGTTTGCGGTCCAACTACTGTAAGTCAAGGTAACAAACAAGGGTTTTACCGGTTGCAGCCCGGTCCACCGAGTTTTTGTAATTTTGACTTAATGTATGTAATGCAAATTCCTAACTAACAATGCAGGGTGATAAAGATGCAAGGAACTACACAATGTGTTGCGCAGGTTCTTACCTCTCGTCTTAGGTTCATAAACATCTAAATCACATATGCAGCCATGAAGTGCAATAACTAATTATCTAATCACCTATCTATCTATCTATCCCCAGGGAGACAAAAGAATGATTATTCGTGAGTAATGTGTTATTTCCATGTATGATAAATAGAAAATATAGATAGCTGATATTCATATTTACAACACATGAATGAATAAAAATATTCTAACAATCAGATAGCTAATTGTTATATAAGCAAACATACATTACTCTTGGTGAACTTTCCACAAAAAATAAATCAGAAATCACTCAACAAGATGTAGGCCATAAAGTTAGAACAATCTCATGATTCATGGACACAAGCTGAAAAATAAAGTAGTTCATCTTTCTGCCATCCATTGCATAACATTAGGAAATTTCACATCTCTTTCTCCTACAGGAAAATTGTGATTTTTTTATTGCAAAAGGAAGTAGTTCTTCTTACAATACGTCCTCTAGTCTTACTGGAGAAAAAGCCCCTTTCTCTTCTTAGTCTACTACATTTATACCAAGAGAGTGAAATGGTTGGGCTGCCCAAAGTATCCTTTGGGCTTCCCAACCTTTCATTTTCCTAATGCTTTACTTGTTTACAAAATATTAAAAAACATAAAGATGACCAATCCCTTATGAAGAGGGCCCCGCTTGGCTTTCTAGAAACTTCCTCCACGTTGCAGCTTCACTAGCAATGCCCTCAAAAGAGCTAGGCTCCAAAAAATGAATATTTATCTCAAATTGCTCAGCTTGATTTTTGATGGCCTCGACCCTTGCTGGGCTCAACCGAAGTTGATCTTCTAGAAACTACAAGCTCACGGCTGCATGACCTACTTCATTCTTCAACACCAGGTCATCAACGACCTTAATCTATTGCGTTTTGGCCTCTGCATCTTGATATCTACTCTGCAAAAGTTCTACAAAGGATTTATGTTCTGGGAACTCATCAAGATTATGCTCAGCTTCTGTCTGGCACCGATTGTATGTGTTCAGGATCCTTCTGAAGTACTCTGAGCATGCTCCCTGCATCCTTCTGACAGCTTTCTGGAAATATTCAGTAGTGCTTATAGAAAACTCTACTAGATCATGATCTCTTTTGAGAGCTTGATGGTCCTTTGAAGGTAATTCTGCTGGGGTTTCTTCATTTCTTTCTAACCTTGCCATTCTGACATTTAAAACCTCAAGGACATCTTGGGATCTATCCATGAAGTAGGAGGAGGTTTCCATAATCTCCTCCAACCTGCTCTCAATCTGAAGGACCTTGCATCTTTCATCTTCCAGAGCAGTCTGCAACTGTAGCATTCCAGCCTTCTGAGCCAGGATATGTTCCTTAAATGGCTACAGATTTACTTGCTATTCCTTTGCTGCCTCCAGATCAGCAGTCAAAGAGGAAATCTACTCTTAGTGTTGCTTTATCAGTTCCTGGGAATGCAAATCATTGGCTTGCTTAAGGATCTCCATCTGTTCTTCTAGGTCTTTCACCTTTTGCCACAACTGCTCCTTCTCTTTCTTCAACTCTTGATCTTCTTCTTGCACTTGCTCAAGGTGTTCTTGTGTAGTCTCTTGAGCCTGTCTCTCTTCATGTAGGGTCTGCAATTCAGCTTCAGCAGTCCTCATCTCCCTTTGTAAGTGCTCAAATTTCTGCTTTAACCTATTTCCCTCCTCTCTCTCTCTCTTCAGGGTATCCTTCAGCTGAGCAGAATATTTCTTGTATGATTCCAGTTCAGTAATCACCTTGTCTATGTTATCCACTGAAGCATATAGTATTGCAGGTCCAGCCCTTATGGTAAGCCTTGGATCCACGTCTGTCCCTATCATAACAGCCGTATTTGTTATCATTATGCCAGCCATTCCTTCTACTTCTACCTTTCTTTCTGTCCTCTTCATTATTCTCTTGGTCTCCCTATCATAATATACAGTGTTGAAATCAGGAATTTCCTTGCCCTTTTCCTGGACAAAAGGAACTATTCTGAGCATAGGGACCACAAGGGTGCTGGTAGCAGGCACTTGTGGATCCTGGACCTCTGGGTTTTCTATCTCCTGGGTCTGCCCCTCGGTAGCTGACTGTCCTGTCTCTGTCAGCCCTGGCCTTTCTGCTTCCTGCCTTCTCATTTCCTCATCTAGCTTTCTCTTCGCTTCTTCAGCTACTTTCCTAGCTGCTTCTTCAGCCTCTTTGGCTACTTCTTGTGCCTTCTTAGCCACTTCTTGGGAAGCTTTTCTTTTTCCTTCTTCTTCGCTATGAAGCCATCCTGCAGCTTCCTGTGCTAGCTTCTGGGCCTCCTCCTGTCTCCTTTTGGCCTCTTCTTCAGCTCTGGCTTGCTCAGCTTTGGCTTGCTCAGCCCCTTTTCCACCTTTAGTGGTGATCTTTGGCTTGAACCTTCTTCTTAGAGCTATCAAGTTAGGGGCACTTCGGAAGACAGATTATTCCTTATCGAAGTGATGAGTGTACTCAAAGTGAACCTTGTGTTCTTTGCAATGCTCCACGACCTTACCTTGGGAATCACTCCTATGAAATGGCATCCTGCCAAAATGGAATTTCTCTAGTTTTGCTACAAATTCATCAGCTTATTTCACTTTAGCAAATCTGTAGCTTCCTAGTTTGAATGGAAAAGGGGGGTAAGCGGTCTTCTTGTGTTCAAATAGGAACTTTCCTATTCCATCGATGAAAACTTGCCTGACCGCCTCGTTATGGACAATATAGTTGGTTGCGTATTTTGGCAGCAGGGAAGGGGCTCTTGAGCCACCAAACATTCGGAAATACATGCCATTTTCTGTCAAGTAATAGTCTGCATATTCTTCTATTACTTTCATGGCCCCCTCTGACAAACGGTCACATTCCTTCAGAAAAATAAGGGTGTACAATGGCATAAGGAACTGTTCGCATACTTCTCGATAGTGGCTGTGGTAAACATGTGCCCACAAAGGTTTGTAAGATGCATAGATAGGCATTCTTTCCCTGTCCCAGATGCATCTGAGACCAGGGAAGGGCTTATGACACAATATGCAGTCTATAAGTATCGAGCTCATGTAAAACTCAGACTTTTTTCAGGCCTCTCCCCCTAGGGCTACGGCCAAGCAAGCAGACAGACTGTTTGAAACTAGGCTGGGCCAGTTGAAGATTGTCCCATCGGTGGCCACTTAAAAGATGATAGGTATCCATTCCAGCTTGAACAACCTGCCATGAGCTCTTCCAAATATTATGTTGAGCATCAAGGCTATGAATCTATATGGAGCCCTTAGACTCACTGTATCATACTCACTTGTTGCTCTGGCCCTGAAATGTTTCCCTATTATCATCATTCTTTTCATGGTTTCTATCAGGTCCATTTTAACGTTACTCAACCAGTCATCAGACACGAACATTTCAGGCTCCGGCAAATGGTAGGCCAAGGCTACATAACTAGGGTTGTACACAGCATAACCTTGATCATTAACATCCTTCAGAATCATTGTTGAGACATCCGCCCGAGGCAAAATCCATCCTATGACTTTAGAGCATGGGAAGAGTTCCGGCCTAGTGGCGACCTTCATGAGTGCCGATCTTTCGATGTTGGCGTAGATGGGTTCTTCTTCCAGTCCCATATCAGGCACCTCTCTTCTGGTGATGAGTCTATAGACATCCCCCCACTGATATTTGGGTTCAACACCAGAAACACATTGAGTGTCTCCATATATATATTCAGTCTTTGTTTCAGCTTCTGCTTGTGGCACTTCTTCCACCACTGGGGCCTTCTTCTTTTGTCTTTTGGACATGGTGGACTTGACTTCTTCCTGCCATATATAACATTGTAATATTGAGGCATCCAAGGTGCATACATTTACATGACAGAGTGCAATACTTTATTCTATGTATGTATATCATGGCAGCAACTAGTTGATGAAAATAAGATATAAGTTTGCATAACTAGACGGTCCAAATTCACACTACTTAGTGCTCTCGTCTATATCCTAGTATGATGCAAAACATTTTTGTATGGTATTAAAACATCCCATCAACCATATTCTAGACTGCAATAAAATTACACCCATATGCAAAGTGCCATTTTCATGTGTTTAATGTGATAGCAAGTAGAGAAACCACTGCATGCATGCACAACCCAAAAATGCCCTGACTATCAGAACTACTAGCATGAAGCAAATTCAGTCCTGTGCAATAAAGTGGGCAATATACTACTGCTGCATGATACTAAAACTTTAACAATCATAATTGAGCTGGCATTAAATCTACATCATTTCGCAGTATGTCGTTTCTCCCATGAAAATAATTTGTTAAGCGAATGCATGTATCTCAAATGCAAGGCGCAAATGTATCTTTCCAATATCAAACATTTTGATGCCATAGCTTTAGCAAGGATAAACTCGGCAATGAATTATGCTGCTTGTGGAAAGATAATTACATCAACCTGACTATACATTTCACTTTCTTTGGGACTACTGCCACTCTGCTGTACTGGGCAAATAGGTAAACTACGCGCGACGTCTATGGTGCTTACGCTTCTGCGTTTTAGGTTAATAAACCACAACCCACAGCAGATCACGTCCAACCAGCTAGGGCTACAGAACGGTGTGGCAAAACAGATGCTCAAGGGTGAGGGCAAGAATAAATTTTACTTCATCAAAGGGGAAACCACCACATGCCATAAAAACCCACTACAAACCCTCCTCCTGCTTCTCATTATCACACTTGGGGCAGCTAGGTGCAGGCGGCGTAATGGCCGCCTGCACCAAGCCTCCAACTACTCTATGTGAGGCTTGCAAACAAATGTTGGGGTCAAAAATAACTATTACGTGGGTTTAAAAGAAAAGCACCCTTCCCCCCCCAACCGAGAACAGTCAACCTACAAAAAGACTCCCTGATATATAGGCGCAAAATGCAAGGCGGTCAAGAAGAAATGACTATGGAAACCTTAACCATGGGTAGACCCCCATACGTATGTGAAACGGGGTTGCTAACACACCTAACTGCAACAAACAAAACCTTGAACAGAAACAAGGCATGGCAAGAACCGCCTACCTGGAAGCGACTTGATGCAATCACGGAGACATGAGTGGGTCGATGATGGTCCAGCTCCCATGATTGACACCTGGACGATAGCTAGGTCCTTCACTGGCTCAAGAAATTGACAGCTCAACAGCAACAGCGCTTTGGAGATTAAAAACAATGGAAAAACCAATACACTATCCCCGTAATATATAAACTTGCTCACACGTGCGAGGAGAAAAGACGTCGGACGTTGGAAAACTTTCGTATCGGGGGGGGAAGTAATCCCCCTTCCGCAATGGCGGTCAGTCAAAAAGTATACCTGGCCGTGGAGACGCTCCTGACAGACAATAGAAACAATCATATCGGGCATTGGAAGGTTTCTAAGTCAGAGGAAAAAAGTCAACTCTTCTCCGCAATGGCGGGAAGAAGAAACGCTAAAGTTTCCGATTGAAAATTAATACTCCGCCGAGTCAAGACATACGTCGAAAAGAACATCAAAAACCAAACCCCAAACCCGTCCGCAACGACAGAGGCCAAATGCAAACACCCATCCGCAATCGTGAACCAAAAGACATCCGCAACGGCGGGGAAGAGAAAAGCAAATCCTTCCGCAATGGCGGAAGAAAAAGTCATGAGAGCGTCCATTGTAAAAAAAATCAATGGGTCAGGAGTTGGAAGGTTTTGTCTTTCCGCATACAAAAACTCATCCGCAACTGCGGAGGGCCAAATCTTAGATTCACCCTCAACGGTGGACAATCAAAACAAAACAACTTCCGACTCCAGCAAGTTTTCTAATGCGTTCAAAGGTAGCAATTAAATTCAGTGGTAGAGCAACCCAAGCATTAAAAACAATCGTTCTGAGAAATCATTATAAGGAATAAAATCAAGCTAAACCTAAACAAAGGAGGGTCCTAAAAATTTTTGAATTTTGGGAAATTGTTGCGGCTGCAACACAACTTTAATAAGTTCCTCTTTTCTGTCAGGAACAAGTCATCGACATATAACAGGAGCATCACTGGTCTTTCACCTTCAACCTTGAAGAAAAGGTTTGAATCCTCTTTACTCTTAGTAAATCCTAGATTCATCAGTAAGCTATCCATCATGTTGTACCATGTTGAACCTCGAGATATTTTGTAGTCACTCCCTTTGAAGCGAAGCATCATACTCCCTATATGTTTCATACTCTGTGCACTGAAACATTCTATACTAGAGTGACAAGTATCTTCCTCTACTACTAATATTCTATGTATCCATCTAGGATCAACGGATACCAATATCCTCTATTTTGAACCTTTTCAAAAGTTCTTGTCTCACCCATCTATGAGCTTGTCATCCTCTATAGGATTTCATCTTCAACCTTGTACCAAAGGTTAAGATCTTCATCAATCTCATCATCTATGTGTTATCTCATGGGTGTCTTTTGAGCTCGTACAAGGCCTTCTTTCATTTGCACACATGATTGTGCCTATCATGTTTCTCAACTCCCACTGGCTGCAAATGTATCTTCATAGTCTATGCCTTCTTTTAGTGAGAATCCTCATGCTATGAATATTACGTTGTATCTCATGATGTTTCCATCTACTGCATCATGGAACTACGAACTTCCCTTCATGTATTGATACTTCATCCTAGACATCATTATTCTTGAAATGGTCTTCCCTTTATTCTTGGTTACTTATTCATATCTGGAAAGTTCTGCATCAATGATGTCATTGCATTTGTCATATTATTCTTCATCTTGAACTATCGTCACTTGTTCTTTGGAACAAGTCTCATCCTTCTTTGCTTGTAGGTGATTTTACGCGATCTTTCCTACAAATCAAATGCATTAGTTGTATGGTTAGAAACATTTCATAAGGAATATTCATAATGGCAAATTCTTATGCATAAATATATGGTCATGCAACTATTTTAGCTAAATACAACATTCATCCATATCTCACAGAAACTTTTCAAGATGCCTTCCATCTCTACCAGGGTGACATTGAGATTGTGCATTAATCCAATATGTTAGCAAAGAGGTTTCATTCTAGATAAGTAGCAATGGAGAGTTGTATAGCACCATGAGCTACTTACCCATCACATGCATATTAGTAGTATACTGTCATTAATGCAAACATTCCATCATGCATAATACATCAACTGAATATAAACAAATGCATAACAAAAAATAATATCATGAAATGACAATTGAATACTTATCTTTATTTGTTTCGTGGGTAGACTCCTTCTTGAGCCTTCAGCTTCATCATCTTCTTTATTGATAATAGCATCATTTCTTATCCAAATGTTAAGATGGATAAGAGGTTCTTCAAGAGTTGAGTTCTTCATATTCCTCATCGCTTAAGGGATATTCTTTGAATCGTGAAATCTTTATCTTCAGTTGCTCCCATCTTGTTTTCTCTTACTATGAGTTGAGCATCTTCTTGTGTGTGCTCTTCCCGTAGTATTTTTGAAAGTAATCACTTCCTTTTGGCACACACTCCTTGAATGAATGAATCCCATGATCCTAGGAGGTCATTGAAGGTGTTTATCACCACTTCTGTATTCTCCACTTCTTCTTCTACCACTTCAAGTTGTTCTATGATTAGAGAGACCCTTGTAAAGTATGACTGCATTGTCTTTGCATTCTGGATCTTCACATTCTTCAACTGTTTTCTCAAAGTCATATTCTGATTTATGTTCTTCCCTTCAAATATCTTGGTCAAGGAATCAAACATATCTTTTGATGTATTTAGGGAAGACAATTGTGGTATAAGGTGATCTGTGATTGAATCAGCAATGATATTCTTGGCCTTGACCATGTTCTTCTGGTGCAAGGCTTTTAGCCTCATCTCCATTTGGAACTGGAACCTCTCTACTTATGTAGGTGTCCAATTCATTTCCTTCAAGAACTAGTGAGATCCTATTCTTGCATGATTCGAATTTGTCAACTTCACCAAGCTTATCATCAAGCTGATGTGATAGATCACTTTGAAATAAGAACCTCAAATGAAAATAACAAAAGATTAGATCTTACCGATTTAAGGTGTCCATCGTGGTTCCAGAGCTCATTGATCTAGGGTTTTTCAGAAAAATCCTAATTTTCAAAACTTGGAATATTTTAGATCTAATTGGATAGAAAGATAGACCTCTTCAAGGTGAGCTGTCCAATGTACTCCTTTTCTGAAAATAGTGGAGGGAAGCTCTCGAAATAGGAAGCCCTAGTTTTCCAATTTCTTTTGTAGAAATTCCTGATACTGTTTTTGTGGTGTCTCTACAATTACTACTCCTCTATGTCTGAAACTTCATACTAAGGTATCCTCTCCTGTCCCTGTTTCAACACCACAATTTCCATCAGAATTAGTGTCAACAATTGGGACTTATGATCTTTTTCCCAAGGTGACATGTTTTAGGATTGTCCAGCATAGAGAAGTTGTACGGACTGCCCCATGTCACTGTTTCATATTCTAGGTCTAAAACCTAGCCATAGAAATTAAAGGCCGTGCCCTTTCTAGAACATCTTCCAAAATTTCATTTGAACCTTCGTAGCCCATGATATAGCAATTATCCCAAGGTGTCCTATTTGGGGATGAATCCTAGGAGAGGATTTTATATATCCTAGCTTGGAGGGATCATATATCCTAGAATATAATGAATATGAGGCTGAAATTTGGACACAATGTAAATAAGGACTTTATATTCGTCCTATGAAAATTTCAGCTCTAGATCCTTCTCCACTCCCAATATATAGAGAATGTACCAAAACTTATCAGTTTTAGTATTTTAGGGTTTCTCTGGCCTGGGGTCAAACTAGGGTTTGACTTTCCCAGAGTTATACCCAACCAAAAATATCAACCCAGGTCTGTAAACTTTGATTTTAATGAGGAGAGAAATCCTATTCTGGGCTCACTCAAAAATTATTCTTCTGTAAGAATCCCTAATTTCCTGCATCAAAAACTGAAAATGTTCGGAATCGAATTCCGCTTCGACAGAAAGATGTGCCCTTCAATGGAGAGTCAGCCTAGCATATTTTTTCTAGTGGATTGTGGAGAGAGACCAAAAAAGTAAGAATCCCTAGCTTCTATAGCTGCAGAGTGTCATTTTCTCAGGTTAGCTCTGATACCATGTTAGATTTTTATCATTCAAGCTAGCATTATGATCTTAGGATCTTATCTGAGAGAATAACATGCATATCAATAAACACAAGAGAGAAGAGACACAAAGAATTTTCCTCGGGGAAACCATAAAGGATAAAACCCTGCAACTTACTCAGAGATAGAATCAGCACCAAAATTAAAACCCAAAAACATAAAGATGATCTCTTGATAGCAGTAGTCTCTCTCTCTGATCCCAACTTCTTCTCTCTCACTCATGCGCCCCTAGTGAGTGTGTGTGTGTGTGATAAATAAAGAGTCTCACTCTCTATTTATATTATTTTGTTCACTTAACCTTTAACTATGTTATGTAGGCTCAAGTAATCCTAACTCAGCTATGTAGGCTTGAGTAACCACAACTGGGGTACTAATGACCCGACTTACATTAACTCACCTAGGGCCGACTTCTCTAGGAGAGTCTAATAACCCTAGTTCCCGATAACTGCGGGGACTTTAACCCTTAATCAATACGAGGGTTACCGACAATGAATTTACATGACTTGTTTATGTTATTGAATCTCTCTATAGGAACATCGGGGTATGAAATGACTCAATTACATTACATATACTTCCCTGAATAAACATCGGGTTACAATACATAAAATATACAAGTGAATACATTTTTAAGTTACAAATACATCAACAGATTTGAGTGGAGTGGAAAATCCTTTTGTGCCTAAGGGTTTATGACATTGGTTGAGTTTGACATAGTTGATTAATTCGTATTCTTGTCTAAGGTAAGTTGATTGATTTTTATCATGTTTAAATGTCAAGTATTCCTTGATTGTGATTGAGGTTGGATGTGGTGTCGTTGAGTTGAGTGTGATTGGACAAATTTTGGTTGACCATATTTGAAGTCTCTTGGTCTCTCAAATGTCTCTCTTACTTGATGAACAAGGTCAATTAAGAAGGGTTGGTTGACTATCATAGAACTTGATTATATTAAAACAATTATATGATTGGTTTGGCACAGGTACATAGGAATCTTGGTACGGGTTGGTTCAATTGAGCGAGATTGGCACAGGTTTCCATATGTGCAGTCAATTTCGCTCATATTGGTTGAGTTGTATGAGAAGTTGGTTTGACTGAGGTGGACTGATTTTGGTGTGTATAGTCAGATTGAATGAGGGGAATGATGTGAGAAATATATTTATTGGTACAATTTGATTGTATAGGTTAATAAGAAGTGTGATACAATGGATAGTGATCAATTGATGAGTAGTGATAAAATGATTAGTAGTGGTTAGTAGTGGAAGTGGTTTTGTAGTGTGGTACAGATTGTAAAATTTAGTACAAGTGTTTATTAGCAGGTCCACAAGATTAGTCTGGTTGGTGGTTCAATTTATTAGTTTCTATTGTATTATCTGGGTTGCAATATGGGTCAAGGAAATGTGGTTGTAGCCTCCTTCTAGTTGTAGCTAGAGAACTAGAGAGTTGGAGATTTCTTCAAGTTGTAACCTGTAAATCAGGGGGTTGTATCATCTGTCTAGTTGTAGTTGGAGAATAGAAGTTATTAACGGGGTTGTTCCCTCCTTCTAGTTGTTGTTGGATAATTATTATTATAAAGGATTCTATGGTTTTTCCCCCAGGACTTGGGCTTCCACGTAAAATTTGGTGTAATGTGTATTATGCAATGCTTCTTATGTTATGATGATGATAATGTTGATGTTGATATAATGATCATGTGATAATCCATAATATTGAATAAGTTGTTGATTGCTAAAGTTGAAAAATTAGTAAAAGCTACACACAATTATTCACCCCTCCTCTCAGTTTACCTGGTGTGTCCAACAATTTGTATCAAAGAGGTTCCTTCATAGAAATCCTTATCATCTTGAAGGATATATTTGTCACACCATGGGGTTCTCAACGAATGAAGTGCCATTGTACCGTGAGTCAGATTATTACTTGATATGGAAAATGTGAATTCAAGATTATCTTGAGGCATAAGGAATTGGTATATGGAAATTAGTTCTTCCTTGATATGCTCCTCCAAATAAAGTGAAAACAACAACTCAGAAGGAAACAAAGAAAAACGATTCTATGGCTATAGAAGCCATCCTTAAAGGCCTAACATATATCCAAAAGAACAATATAGGGAAGTGCATCTCACCAAAGGAACTATGTCTTAGATTAGAAAAAATATACTCCAATAAAGAACAAGAAGCAGAGGTTATGGAATTAATGCTTAAATATCTAACAGATCTCCAAAAGGAGAAAATAGGAAAGTGCATCTCAATTGAAGAATTGTCGTTTAAAATACATCATCTAAACTGAGATGAAGAACAAGAAGACATTCCCATGAAAATTTCAGTACAAGATCCAGGTAAGTATGAAGGTGAGTCCCTTGAACACTCTGTTTGTAATACTTTTAAAGAGACATGTTTATCATGTATAAAATATGAGCCGTTTTGAATTCATGTAATGAAATACTTCAGATTGTGATGAAAATTATTTCTCTCTGATAAGTGATAAAAATTTAGTAAATAATACGATAGACAATGAGATTACTAATGTTTTTCAAGAAGCCAAAAATATTTGTGAACAAAACCAGGTATTGCAATAGCAATTGGACAAACCTGAGAAGAGGAATCAAGAAGAATTTGAGAAGGCTGCACATACCATAATTGATCTATAATTCCAAATAGAATAAGATACTAAAATCAAAGAATCCATATCCAACTCTTTGAAATATAAAATTGAGAAATCAGCTACAAAAATTGAAAAGCAATCAGAATAAATTGTCAAGCTCAAAAGATGGTTAGAAGATAAGGAGAAAAATTGATATGAAAGATACAATACAAAGACAGTGAGATAAGTACCTACAAAAATAAAGAAATATTGGAAGAGAGGTTAAGAAGAAAACATGAATATGAAATCAAGTCCTTGAAGGTAGAGTTACGAAATGT
Organism: Pseudotsuga menziesii; assembly: GCA_001517045.1. Taxonomy (NCBI): domain Eukaryota; kingdom Viridiplantae; phylum Streptophyta; class Pinopsida; order Pinales; family Pinaceae; genus Pseudotsuga; species Pseudotsuga menziesii. Next base: position 760,952 of record LPNX010267881.1, on the reverse strand, counting down.
ATGTCTAACAAACTTTGAATTTGAAAAGGACCTCTCAAAACTCAGAAAGAAGAATCATGTACAAAAAGGTCAACCGCAAAAATCCCATGAGGATGATCAGAATTCAAAAGGACAGATGGAAGAAAATGTCTTTGATATGAACAAATAGGTAGAATAAGTTAAGAAAATCGAGGAAGATCCAACAAGACAACTCCAATAAAAGATAAAAAAATTTCAAAAGAAAGAATTGAAGATCCTCTCTCTGAATGAAGATCTAGACAAAACAACTACTCAGTTAAAGAAAAATTCGAAGATCGAGAATACATTGAAGAAAGTAAAAGATCTATGGAAAGTGAAGAAAATACTAACAATTATACACATATTCTCAAAAGATCCCATGATCAGCAAGAATCAAGAGAAGGTACATCACAAATAATATTCTCGTCTCAGAGATGCCCTATGATGTTCAATGGCTATTGTTACAATTTCAATAACTATGGTCACAAATCCATCCATTCAATTCCATTGCAGATATGATGAAAAACGCATGCCAAGAAGAAATCAAGCTGGGTTTTTCGTTTAGTGTTACAATTGCTATCATTATGGTCCTTTTGTAAAACAGTGTTCGATGCAAGGACTGGTTAAAGTTTGGATAAGAAAGCAAGTTCAATTGAATGACATGAACAACCATCAAGATACTAAGGTATGGAGAATAAAGTTAGTAGATCAAAATAGAAATGATGAAAATCTTGGGAAAAAACCAATACCATTTTGTAGACTATTGACCAATGATATGAAGTGTACAAAGAATGTGTAAAAAGAGATATGTACCTAATTATTAGATTTAAGTATCGTATAGTAGTTGGTTCCAGTAGTATTTGTGTGACAGAATAGTAGTCCATCAAAGTAGCATCGATGTTCAGTTATATGAGAAGTAGTATTTCCAAAATAAGTTCTTGATCCCATTAATGTAAACAGGAAGAAAATTTGAAAAGGAAGAGATGTTGATGACAGAGGGAGAATTCCTTGAGGTGTACCATGCCCTGAGGGGGAGCAGTATGGTCAAAGGATGTTCCCTTCGCAATTGATTCCAAAGGGGGAGGGACATTTTGTTGACAAGGGGACCTTGTTTTGAAGTGGATTTATGGTTTTTTCATCAATGAAAAAGGGGGATATTGTTGAATAAGTTGTCATTGATTCCAATGGAGTCTAGTAATTGATTTTCTGTTCATTGATTCCAATTGTTGTGTCCTTGGTGCCCCTTGTGGAACCCCTAAGGGTTAGTGTTTAGTTTGTGGTTGTCTATGTCATAAGATCCCTTTTGACCTTGTCCAAGCCCAATATTAAAGCCCTTGGAGGCCTTAGAACAATGGAAAAATCCCTGGTTACCCATTGACTTGGTCAAGTGCCCCTAAGTTGTATCTTGGTCCAGTTTGACTCAATTGTCGAGTTCCTTGATCTTGGTTGAAATTTGGTTACTGGTCTTTTTGTTGCTTGTTATGATTGTACTTGTTTTGGTCTCTTGATTGGTTTTTGGATGGATAATATGGCTCATGTGTGTAATTCCCTTGATCTATTAATGCTGGAGCCCATTTCTTGCATTGGATGGTATTGAGGTTATTGATTTCTTGTGGTGTCCTCGAGTCCACAAGATTAGATCTTGATCCTCTTACATGTGGAGACTTGGGTCTTGAACCAAAACATATGGTGGTTTGTGTTATATTTTTATCATTTAATCAATATGATCTAGGATCTTATCTGAGAGAATAACATGCACAACAATAATCACAAGATACAAGAGACACAAATATTTTTCCTCAGGGAAAACATAAAGGAGAAAAACCCACAACTTCCTCAGAGATAGAATGAGCACCAAAAGAAAAGTAAAACCCAAAGACACAAAGATGCCATATTCGTTAGTTTTTCTCTCTCTCACTTGTGCGAGCTACTTCTCTATCACTCATGCACTATTGTTGAGTGAATGTGTGTTCCAAATAGAGAGTCTCACTCTCTATTTATACTTGTTTTCCACTTGAATTTTACTCTTACAGGGACAATCTCACTAAGAAAGTCTAATAACCCTAATACCCCTAAACTATGGGGACTATTGCCTTGACTTACAACAAAGGGTTAACCTCAACTCAATTGTGGGGACTATTGCCTCGACTTACAATGGAGGGCTAACCTCAATGCCTTTACATGAATTTATTATATTAATGACTCTCCCGATCAGAGGAACAAACATCTCCATTAGGGTATAATGAAATACAATAAGAAATATAAAACCAAATACATTCCGAAGTTACAAATACATCAACACTCACTCTTAAATAGGAAGTTATTCTCTTGGCATAGTTCATCAGCACAAGTCTTCATCATTGGATCATAATCAAATATGGATCGTTATCAAAGATGGATCATCATCAAAGCTAGTTCATCAAAAAAATTGGATCATCATCATCATCACTACTCCCGCTATCTCGAGCAAATGGTGCCATCTCTCAATTCTACTCGTCATAGGAAGTTCTACAAATCCATCCCTTTTTCATGCTAGATGTAGGCCTCTCCTCCGTGTAGGTATTTATCAACAAAGCCAACCCTTTTTCATTTTCGATGTAGGCCTTGCCTCTGCAAGGATCTCCTCTATAGAACCAAACCTTTTTTATGTTGGATGCAGTACCTTTCCTTTGCAAGGATTTCCACTAAAGAGCCAACCCTTCATGTTGGATGCAGTACCTTGCCTCTGCAAGGATTTCCACTACAGAGCCATCCCTTTTACATGCTAGATGTAGTACTTGCCTCTGTAAGGATTTCCACTATAGAGCCAACCATTTTTAATGATAGATGCAGTTCCTTTCCTTTGCAAGGATTTCCACTACATAGCCATCCCTTTTCATGCTGGATGTAGGTCTCAACACTTATATCTGACCATGGGAGGCCCAGCCTGCCACCATGATGGAAAGGCCCATCGCTTACATCCATTAGCATGGTAGGACACACCATCTATCATCCAAGGAAATGGCCAGCACTTACATCCATCGGCATGGTAGGACACACCATCTACCATCCAGGGAAAGGTCATACACTTACATCTGACCATGGGAGGCCCAACCTACCACCATGTTAGAAAGGATCTACACTTACATCTGACCATGGGAGGCCCTGCCTACCACCATATCAAAAAGGATATGCACTTACATATGACCATGGGAGTCCCCACCTACCACCATGTCAGAAAGGCTCTGCACTTACATCTCGTAATGGGAGGCCCCACCTACCACCATGTCAGAAAGGATCCTGGACTCATCACTTCCCCTTGGAAGGATCCTCAATCTAGAGAACACAAAGATTCTTTCTGAAGTAATCAAACTTCACTCTGGCCATTTTTAGCATAGAATCACATCAAGGATGATTATGTCTAAGGATAACTTGTGAGCTTTTCTAGGACTGATTACATCCGAGGACAACCTACATGAATGATTACATTTGATAAACCTATGAGCTTTGCTAGGATTTTATGTTTAGACAACCTGTGTCATCGGCTATGATAGAACTCCCTCTTTCAAGAGATCTTGATCTGGATCACAAACTAGAGCTTCAATTCTCCTCTCTCTATTTTAATCAGCGCCATGTAGGACTCCATCCCGCCAAAATGAGTAGCCCATACTATATCTCAAACTGAAGAAGCAACCTAGGGTGCTCTTCTTCTCATTGGTGCTACCAATCCGAATCAGCATAACCATGCAGGTTAGTCTTCTGATTTGTATTATACTTGAGCCCATGCTTAACTATACCCTTTAGGTACCTCACTGCATGCTTTGCAATCATCAGGAACTGGCTTAAGTTGTTCATGGAAAATCAAATATCTAGTCTTGTGTTCATCAGGTACATCAATGACCCAATCATCTGAGGATACATCATGGCTTCAACCAACTATGATGAAGCAACACTCAATAGCTTTAGGTTTGATGCCATAGGTGTGGCCATGGCCTTGTAGTCCATCATCCTGAACCTCTTCAAGATCTCCACTACATACTTCGCTTGTCTAAGGGGGATTCCATTCACACTTTTCCACATCTCCATGCCTAGAAAGTAGTGCATCATACCTAAGTCCTTCATCTCCAAATCGGCAGCAAGTCTCCTTCTTTCAAATTTAATGAGTTCCTCTTTCCATGTCACGAACAGGTCATCAACATATAATCAGAGCATCATTGTTCTTCCAACTTCAACTTCGAAGCGAAGGTTGGAATCTGCTTTACTCTTAGTAAATCCTAGAGCCATCAATAATCTGTCCATCCTATTATAGCTAATTTTACCACACATGGTAGATCACATATATATGGCCTTCCATGTCCCTCTATGGACTCTTTGGACCCCATGGACTATTTTTGTACCTTTTATGTTTCCAATATCATCCCTAAAAACACATGTTGTTTGTTGTACATGACTTTTAATCCCTTTTCCACATATACACACAATATATTACCCTTAAACCTGCGTACATCGGGATGTGTGCAAAAGGCCAAATATTTTTGGAGTTTTTCTTGATGTGGATCTGAGTCACTTATCTCTTGGTCTTCCATATGCCTCGAGATCGCTCGGATTTGACCTTCCATTACCCCATTGAAGCACTATATAAGGAACCCTTTGGATACATTGAAGAGGGAGGAATTAAAGAGCAAGAAAACTATAGTCTATTGTTGTTGTAGCTTGCTTATACTTGAGTCTGCATCCCTTTGTCCCTCGGATCACTTTGTGTTCTTCCCAAGATTGCCTTTTTTTGTGAGCTTTCTATCAAGAGAAGGAGGGTTGATGTGGTGGAGGCCCACATGGAGGACTCAGTTTCTCTGGTTCGTAGATGTGCCGACAGAGGTTGTCACTCATGTAATCTTTGATTTATATTAATAGAAATATCTTTGCATGTCCAATAATGTGCATTTAAATGAATATTGAATCCATGGATGCTTTTAATTTCTTATACATTATTGATTATATATGATAGAGTAGGTCTAACACCATTATATAGCATGCTTGTCTTGTTTGTTGTTGTTGAGAGAGAAAATTGCTAACACTAGCAGGATCGAAAAAAGATCAACTGGGATCTACATCAACCGTCCAGAATAAGGTATGTTTTGAGATCGTTTAGTGTTAGATGTTTTATTTCTCTTCCATCTTGGGAAGGGATTGATTTCTGCGGTTTCTCTATCTGTTGTGTTACACCCCAAGCCATAGGAAGTTTTCTCCGTAATAGAATTGGTGACCATACTGGGGAGGTTCCTGGTCATCTTCCTTCAGGGGTTTTTTGGCATTCAATGTGCTTGAATTGCTCTGATTTCTCTATTTCTGAGTTGTGTTTGGGGGCATGTTTTCCTCGTAGTGTCTTACAGGAGTAAATTTTGTCTCAGCTTGTCTATTTTCCTTCTTTTTATCTCCTTTTCTTCCTGTACGTGGGTTTTGATTTCACAGTCATGTGTACACATGGGTTTTCCTTGAATAGTCGCATATGTACGCGGATTTACTGAGAACAGTCATGTATACCCTGATGTTTTGGAATTTTTTGGAATGTTAAGTGTTGCTGGGTGAGTTTGGATGATTGCCGAGTCTTCTTGGATGCTTCTAGAGTCTGTATACATCCCTGTTTCTGACCAGAGACACCTTGTTAGTTTAAATTTTTGAAAATTTTCTTGTCATTTCATTTCCTATTTTTTGTTTTGGGATTAGTGCATTAGGTCTCTTTTACCTTGGTGCTTTGCTTAATGGCTATCTATTAGTGCTTGCAAAGTCTGAGGGTTATAGAGTTATACTTTTGCTTTTTTATCTCATTTAATTCAAAAATGCAAAAACATTTGCTTTGTGCATCATTATGCATTGTTTTCATTTTGCATTAGTAATGTACTTGCATTAGGTTTTCTTCAAGAATATTAGTCATATTTTCATATAGGAATGATTACATATTCATTTGAAGGAAAAAATTCGCACTCCACGTAGTAGCATACCTTGTTCTTCATTTGACACAGTGCAATTGCATTGATTGTTAGGTGTGCATTTTACTTCTTGTTGCGTCATAACATCATTAGTTGCACGACCATTTTCCCTTCGAGTAATAAGACAATTAAAATCAACGTATAATAAAATGAATTACACTCTTTTCTTTTCTAGGGTGCATCAACAAGATTAGGTTTTAGGGTCCTGGAATAGTTCATTGTGAGTAAATTCTCCAAGAACACTAAATGAAACATTTATGTGTCTATCCAGGTGAGAGTGTGAAATTCCGTTATATAATTAGTGTTCTCAGGATCCTCCTCTTACAAGGGAGTTAAGCATAAGGAAGTGTGAGCGGTTATGATTGGGATGACCCCTGGTCATAATTGAGTAGCACCAGAGATATTTCCAGGATTGGATTCGTATCTAGGGGCTCTTTCGAGAGTTTCGGGATTTTCTACCCTGCCCATACAGTCAATCCCTCCTGTGACTGTCTGCCTAAGCATTGATTATATTGAGGTGACCTTAGTTGCCTTACCTAGGTTATTGAGGGGGTACTTCGCAGAGGTTCTGCAGGTGTTCTGGCCAGGTAGGGGTTGGATAGCACGGTCGATATATGCATTGAAGTTGAGGGCCACTATAATTGGTTATGAACCTCTGGTTGTTATGTATGGGAGTCTCAAGTGTCTCCTAGGCGAGACATACCTACTTCATTTAGGAGGTCACATATCCTACCCTTGTTTGCTTGCGATTTGGATTTATATTTTATAGGTGTTATATGCTCTGTGCACGCTAGTTTGCCTAGGTTTTGTGTAATTATATTGAGTCTTTTATTTTTTTAGTCATCGTGGAGTCAGGTACGGCACCCCTCCATTCTTTCTGTTTAGTAGGACTTCCACCTTCCACGTCTCCTCCTCCTTTGGGAGAGGAAACTAGATAGTTTTGGCAGACTACTTCTCACTTTGATTAGCGCACCATGGGAGATCATGAGGATGAGATTCTAGAGATGTCCTCTCCACCTCATGAGGTTGGGGAGGAATATCCTAAAAGCACATATGATCCTTCACACAAAAAACCATCATGATCTGGTTATGATCCGTCTTTCACATGTCACTGGTATTGGTTTCTAGGTGACGGTGACTCATTATGAACCCACAATCACTAGTCATGTTCGTTATGGCATTCCTAATACCACAGCACATGATCCATCATATCATGTCAAGTCAGAAATTGATCCTAGCACTACGCCTGGGGGCACTCTTATTCCTTTCCATGTGGAGAGATTTGGGAGCACTAGTCACATTACACCTTCCATCCCTATGGTGGAAGCATCCTCACATGTCTGTCCTAGACCTAGAGTTAGTAATCCTATGCGGATACTAGAATCGAGACAAGTGAACATTGGGAACACCACTTACATTCCTTCACATGTCCCTTCATCCTCGAACCCTACTCCTTCAAATGTGTTTTTGATGACCCTTCCTCCCCATAATTCACATGGTCCTTCAAGCCAGAATATTTCTACTATTCATGTTCATGTTGCGGCTACTCGCACGGTAGTATCTCAAAGTCAAGTACCTCTTGTTGTGTCTAGAGGTCATACCCCTATTTCTGGATCGTCTCATGTTCCATCTCATGGAGCTCCCCATATCCCTAACTATGTACCTTCTCATGGGACATCCCATGGAACACCTTATGGAGCTTCTCATGGACAGTCTTATGGACTGCAGTATGGACAGAATTATCAACCCTATGGGTACAGGTATCAACAGCCTACTTAATCTTTCAATTATGGCTTTGTAGCACCACATAATCAAGGTACCTCACATCACAATGCTTCCATGCAGCCCTATATGGGTCAAATGGGAGGAGGTTATTATGGCCAAGGCCATGGTATTTATAGTAATTGACCTTACATGAACCATAACTATCAGGGAGCAAGGCATAGACTGGATCAACCTAGGCTCCCTTTCCTCGTGACATTAAACTTACCTGACTTGTCGAGATTGATGAACGATCCAGTATCTCATGACCCGGCCTGGCTGGCTGTCCCTAACATGCTTGCTTCGAAAATTCCCAAATTCAAGGGTAAGGATGGAGAAGATCCTAGTGAGAATGTCACCACTTTTCACCTTTGGTACTCTTCCAATTCCTTACACGACGATTCAATCTGTTTGAGGCTATTTCAACGCACCCTCACGGGGCCTATGGCGAAATGGTATATAGAGTTACCAAAGGGGGCATACGCTTTATTTGATGACCTTGCCATGACTTTCCTCAACCAATTTCAGCTACCCGTACGTTGCAACGTCAGTACCGAACTCTTGTCAACCTTCCAGCAAGATAAAGTGACACACATTTCAGATCACATTCAAGAGTGGTGTAGACAAAAGTGGTTGATTAAAGCCTTTATACCATCGGAATTTCTCCTTGAATGGTTCCTAAAATCGTTTTTACCTTACATCGCAAAGGATGTTTCTACATCTGGAGTTCAAAATGAGGAACAAGCAATCTTTAGGGCACGAGAGTTGGATTTGATCTATGCTCAATCCAGACTTTTGTATGATATTATACCTAACATGCCGTGATCTAGTTTCGATCCCAAGGTCAAGCCTGGACCACATGTTGATGGCATTGTGGGCTCTACAAGTACCAAACCTTTGGATTCAGTTGTGAAACAAGTAATCCAATTTTCAATTAACCAGTCCACGTCGGGACAAGCCACGACTTTGTCTCAACCTACCCAATCGGCGAGTGTACTTTTCATGCAATCGTCGAATCTGAAGGGCAACCAGCAGCCTGGAAGGAATAAGAAAAAAGGGAAGAATAACTATAAGGGTGGGAATAAGAATGAAAATGCTAATAATAATGACAAGAACACTCATAATGCTAGGGGGGACAAGCAGACTAAACATAAGCTGAAGTCTCCTTGTAACTTGTGTAAGGACAACCACCTCACTCATTTGTGCCCTCATATGGAATATGCCTCAAGGTTCATAGCACAGGGCCCAACTGTGTTAAAAAATCCTTTACCAAACAATCAAAATATGAACTTGAGGACCATTGATCCTAATTGTGCATTGGGTGGAAACCAAAATCTGCTAGAAGCCAATAGTGGTCATGGATGCATCAACATGATGAGTGCTGCTAAGGTTGTGACTTGTACCAAATATTATCGTTCGTCACAACCGAAACTTGGGAAAGAACCCTCTCCACCCGAGAACCCTTTACGTATCGAAAAACCTAAGGATAAACTTGAAGCTTCGCCTCGCATTCCTAAGGGAGTCCTAAAGTATTCAGGGCACAATCCTAATGCTTGAGCCACCTAGAACTATTCAGTTGTCAAGGATTTGGGCCAGACTCCTTGTGCGATGTCCACGCTTGAAATTCTTTAGACTTGTCCTCCACAGAGGAAGGATTTGTTATCTTCTCTTGGGTTTAGTGACGATAGATATTCTTCCATTATCAAATTTGAAACCATGGGAGTATAGCCTCGCTTGCCTTACTACGTGTCTCTTTTGATTTATGTAGAGTGTCTTAATAAGACCGTCAAACGCAATGTCATTGATGAAGGCGCTACTACTTCTGTGATGTCTTTGTCATGTTGGAAGGGCTTAGGTTCTTTCGAATTGTCTCAATCCGCTACCATGACAACTTTCGATGGTAGATCATTTTGGCCGCACAGAATTATTCCTTCTCTAAAAGTCTAATTGGGAGGGAAGACCATTGTGATCGAGGTCGAGGTGGTTGATGCACCCCTTGACTACAATATTTTACTGGGTCGAAATTGTATGTATAGTAGGCAAGCCATAGCTTCCTCCCTTTTTTGAGTGATATTCTTTCTATTTAATGGGAAGATTTTTACGATTGATCAGACGTCCTTCCAAAATTTGTGTGTCAATGCATCATTAGGAGCTTCTATCTTGATTACCGATCACTCTCAGCTGACAACTGGGAGTGTGGGCATGGGTATGTATACCTTTAGTTGTCCTGCTCCCAATGCTTATGATTGGGTATAGTTTTGGGGGGGCTTCATCCTCGTTGAATTTAGTGTCTTTTCACACTACCCATATAGAGGACCCTTGGATCCTTCCTTCATCGAGTTCTTCGGTTGTACCTTTTAGCACTAGGATCGTGCCCATAGGTCGAGCAGAAAAAGGGATCTCTCTCGAGCAACAGTAGAACCGGTTTAGAATGTGCCTCTAGCCCTGCGCAATTAGAGAGGGATCTCTCGCTTGTTTTCAGGTTTTCTTCACGTAGGGTATTCTATCAAGAACGATCAAGAGGCCAGACTCCTGAATGGAACGGATGCATATGTAAGATGTAGGTGGGACTATTAGGGTAAGGGACCATTGGGAAATGGAGTCGACGGTCCAGGTAGGGAACATTTTGCAGGAGGTAAAGAATGGCATGAATTTACAAATAGAGGCAAGATAGCTATCGATCTTGCAATCAAGAGATATTTAGTGGGTGATTAGGAGATGAGAGGGAATGGTCCATCACACAGAGCACCAATAAGATGAATTCTACATAACTTTAGAAGAAAACTTAATGAATGTCTAAAAAAATAGACGGAGCATAGCATGTATGAATTCCAAACTGTTATACAGTCATTTTAGACATGAAAGAAATTAACAAACTGGAATGAAAACATGAAGAACATTTCACGTAAAGAGAATACATATTGAAATAAGCAATGACACAGGAATCTCTTCCTTGAAAGACAATCCTTCCTCTGCAATTTTATTCATAACACGGAAATCAGATACTATTTACAATGGAGAGCCTTAGCCCTTGAAAGTTTCCCAACCAACCAACCCCTATCTCCCTCCATCGAGAGTGTATTTATACTATTTCAGTGCTGAGACTATTCTTTGAAACAAACCTAAAAACTATTTCCAGTCACAATCAAACGTTAACAGTGTAGAGAGTGGAACTATTGCCATGATTTACAAATATGAACAAACATTATGGAGCAAGTGGGTGCACTTGGCCTGGGGGACAGCTTGACGTGCTCGACTACTGTTGTGGATTCTAAGTATGACACCTATCCATTTGCTTTCAGGTGAGTCACCCTTTACTGGGTTTTGGACCTTTTAGCTGGCCTGATGAGTCAGCATAATGCCCTTTTTATATCCAAAGTGTGTGTTTTCATCGTGTTCAAATGCGGCTTTTTGTATGGGCACACACTGGCATGGCATTTTGCATCCTTCCCCTGCTCAACCTCATCTACCACCTCCTTCCTCTCTGGGTAACACTTTTAGGCACAGGGTCTGGAAGAAGGGTCGCATTTCTCCTAGCCGAGGCAATCCTTTGTGGTGGCTCGTCATTCTTGTGCTCCTCACCTCCAGTGAGGTGGGTTCTCCCATAGGAAATAAGGTGTAGCATACCTCCACCAGCCCCATCACCCTTGGAAAATGGAATTTACAAACTGGGCTGTGTAGGTATTATACCCCTGATGCTCCCATCCGAACAAATGCTCCTACAGAGAGTAGTCCAGGACTATCTCCTTCTATGGAGGCTTTGGGGGCAACGATGGTATCAAGGGTCCCTAAAAAAACACCTACAGGGAGCTAGTGTCTAGGCAATGCGTCGCTGGAGGTGCAGGTATCTGAAGGTGGGTGTATCTCTCAAAATTCTTCATGTCTGGGCTCCGATGGCTAGTGTCATCCTTGGCATGGAAAACCAAGGTGACAGGTAGGTGGAAATTTGCTCACCAACCATCAGCACACCCAGATGGACAAACGTTTCGAACCAGATTTCCATCACCAAACCCTTCTAACTTCTATGGAATCGTGACGAAATAGAAACTTGGTCTCTGGAAATATGTTAGCTCATCCCTGGAATTTCAAAGGCAATATATATAAGGCTTTGAGATTGAATTCTATAATGACCAGTCAGCATTCCTGTACATTCTGTCATCGAGTGTTTTTGGTGTCGTCATGTGTGAGGGCACGAGCAGAGCGATCCTTTATTTGCTGGGGATCTTGTCACGTTGCTTCATTGGATGCGGCAGCTTACCGTTTGCTGTGGGAAATTTCTCGGGTGCCACCTTGTGTAGTTGATCCACACTGCAAAGCACATGGAGTGGACGTTCCATCACTCCCTTTCTCTAGTGACATAGGAAACATAATGGTCTCTCACTTTGTGCTGGCCTTGTCCCATGTGAATAACATATTCACTGATTATTTTCCTTACTTGTGCAAGCCAAATCACACAGAAGCTTCCTATCTTTAGGCAATACGACTCCACTAGAGGGATGATTTCACCTGTATGCACACTACAAATGGTGCTGGGGAAATCGGCCAATCTGCTGGGAGGAAGATCATGCGTGGGAACATCTCTTCTACTGTCAGCTCTATGCTAGATGTGAAACTTGCAGGCTTGAGGCATCCTCGGCCTTTTGATTTGGGGAACCTTTCATGTCCATCATCCATGTTTCTTTACTTCTACTACCAATTTCTCCTCTCTTGATACAACGAGCAACTTTAGATCGAGTTCTGTTCTTACCCGTCAATCATGATCGACCTCTCCATGCAACCATCGATTTGAATGGGTCTTACCGCCTCTTTATGAATCGGGACCCTGACATTGACCATGCTAGTTCAAATCATGAAAAGAACCACAATCATAGATCTACCTCTACTTCATCATGACCGTTGATATTTGCAATCAGTACCAGTTTTCATGATTTAGAATCATGACTTTATCTGCACAAGTCTGGGTTGCAAAATTAGCTGGGACCGTACATCTACTTCTACTTTCATCTCTGCCGTCAGATGCTTCTGCCCTTTAACTTGTTTTGTGGTTTGGGAAAGTTCCTTTTATCAAGCATTTTTTCTCAGTGAAACTGTTTTGGGCCATCGATCGAGCTTCACCTTGATCTCGGCCTTTCATTATTTTCCCATTTTAATGGACTCTGCGAATGCCAAAATTTGACCGTTCTCCCGCGTCTTTGGCCAAAACCATGATCTATCACCGCTCTTCTTCCTTGTGATCCCAGATTGTTGGTCTATGATGCCTATCTCTATCATCTATGCTATTGCAAGTCTTTACCTCTGGAGGAATCTACCACCATATATTGAGTTCTCTTCATTATCTGACAGTCTTAAAACATGGAAAATGTGCCTCCAATAATTTGAAGGGTGCTCACATAATGTTCAAATGAATAGGACCCTCTTCGAAATCTATCAGGCCCATAAATCGACTGCTGTAAACGGAGTGCTAACAACTAGATCTATTATGGATGCTATCTTCCTAGCGAGGTAGAAAAGAACCCCATAGACCAAGTGCCAAATCCATTGAGTCGTCCCCAATCTTTCCTTTGAAGCCTCCATTCTGCTCTGAGCTACTGCTTTTGCGAATTTATGTCACTCTTGCAAACCATGCTTTTGACTGCAAACCTGTGCTTACAACTAAAAATGAAAACAAACTAAAATAGAAATGAAGGAAATGCTCGATGATTTTCGAGCTTATTTGTTCCTACCTACTCTACCTAATTTAGTGCATAAGTTTGATTAAGTGAAATCAAACTTCCAATGAATCGAATCAAGAAACTTGCCTAATAGTTTTGTTCTCTTTTCGTTCTTGATGAACATGAATGAAATAAATAATGGAAGAAGGATTTAACAAATAAACTAATCTTTATATTAGAGATGTGACTAGTCATTACCATTACCCAACCTCTCCATGTACTCTGATATGGGGTCATAGAAAACACAGAAACCTCCAGTATATTATGTCCTCTATTTATGGGAAGGTTGTCCAGAACTCCCTTCCTTTGGTGAGCTATCAGGATGATACTTGAAAGATTCTAGAAAAGGGCCCACATAATCATTTTCCAATGAAACATCCATCCTTTCACTCAAAATTTATGCATCTAGAGCTTCACCTTCTTCATGTGCCTCAGGAGGGAGGTCCTCCTTTTCTTCGATGGAACCGAGTAAGCATATTCCTCCTTTATGGGGTGATATTCCTGAAGGCATAACATTAAAAAATGTATTTATTTGAGGATTGTTGCCTCCTTATTCATGACTCAACACCTCATCACAAATTCCTAACGTATCAATAAATGGAGAGGGATTGCATGACTATTCCTCTTTATCATCTTCTCTTCCATACAGGTTTCTGGAATGCACCATATCCTCTACCTTTTGTTTCTTCTTAGAGGCTTTAATCATGTGTCGTATTAATTCAAAAGAGGAATAACACAAGGGTAGGCTATCACCTCCAACACATTTATCATCCTTTTCTGTTTCAACCTTCTGACTTTTCATTGCAACTTGATTTTCTCCATTGGCAGACCTTGGTTTTATAACCAGCTCTTTAGGTATAGGCTGCAGGTACTCCTCCTCATACTCATCATACATAGGAACACCGAAATCCTTTTTAAAATCATCTTTTATGGATCCAGTGCTGAGCAAATTGGAATCTTCAGAAAACAAGCCTACAGAACCATATGCTCCTATATTGGGTTAATCATATTTTTGTCTACCAAGGGAAAGCTTTAGCTGAATAGGGACTTTCCCATTCTTCTTGTAGGGCACAACCAATTTTAATGCATCTTTTATTTCACCACCGTTGTCCTGACCTGACAAATTTTTTGACATCTTAAGGTTTTTCTCAACCTCCAAACAATCAATAAACATATGTTGCAAAGTGGTTGATTGTCTTTCCCAAAGAAGCAAGGACAACTCAGAAGGAAAGGTGGCTGCATAATAGATATTAGAAGCATTCTCAAGAGGTTGGACTTTCTTAGGCATATTATAATAAAATCTTGCAAATATTTTGTTAAAACTAGATATGGCCTCATCCTCATGCCTCTTCAGCGAATAAAATTCTAAAAGTATTTGATCCAGTGGCCTTCTCCTACCCCAAAACTTTTAAAAGCTGCAAGAAAACTCTTCCCAGGTATTGATGGACTTAGGCTACAAGTGTTTGAATCATTCTTTAGCATCTCCTTGCAAAGACTAGGCAAAATCCCTCATGCAGACATCATCATGTTCTATCTCAAAAAGGTCAGAGAAATGTTTAAAGGCTTGTAAATGTTTCTCTGCAGTGAAGTATTTGGATTCTCCATCAAATTTGGGGAGGTGCTTGTAATGTTTCATAGGAAAATAATGGAGGATAGGAGGCAATTGTAGTGGTTTGTACCGGTTTGGAAAATTGCTAGAGACCAAGTTAGGTGTAATAGATAAGCTATTGACTGAGGTTTCGACAGGTTCACAGGGGTGACCTTTAACGTCATGAGCTCCGAGAGAAAAATATAGGTCAAAATAAAATGTACAAGATGATGCAATGCTTTCAATTCGTAAAGAAGGATAAACAAGAATATATTCATAGCTCTGTTTCAAACGAATTGAACCATAGAAGTCTGTTTTGATAAATCTAGGAAAGGATAAGAGCAAACTTACAAGACAATACAAGGCATCTTGGACGAAACGTAAACTCAAGTATCTTAACCTTTCACCATGAATTTTTGAGCCTTACAAGGGGTCCAATTTTCTAGACGGAGCCTGCCCATTTTTTCTGACCATTTGATTTCTGGGTCATACCACCAGCGGAGTCACTGAAGTCTGAAACTTTCAAGAGTGGAGTCACCAGGTGAAAAGTGATCAACCTTCTTGATGTATGATCATTGTTCACCATCAATAACCAGATCTAAAACTATGTTGTTCTTCTCAGGGATGATCTTCAATCTCATTCCCTGGCAATGGCACCAGTTTGTTAGCGCCGGGATCATGCCCATACGTCGGGTGGGAAAAGGGCTCTCTCCTAGGAAACAACAGAACAACTTTAGAGTATGCCTTGGACCCTAAGTAGTCAGAGAGGGATCTCTCAGATGTTTTCAATTTTGCTTCACATAGGGTATTCTATCAAGAATGGTCAGGAGGCCAGACTCCTGAATGGAATGGGTGCATTAATGTAAGATGTAGGTGGGACTATCGGAGTAAGGGACCATTGGGAAATGGATTTGAAGGTTCAGGTAGGGAACATTATGCAGGAGGTAAAGAATGGAATGAATTTACAAACAGAGGCAAGATAGCCATCGATCTTGCAATTAGGATATATTTAGCGGGTGATTAGTACATGAGAGGGAACAGTCCATCACGTAGAGCACCAACAAGATGAATTCTATGTAACTTTCAAAGAAAACTTAATGAATGTCTGAAGAAACGGATGGAGCATAGCATGTATGAATTCCAAACTATTATACACTTATTTCAGACATGAAATAGATTAACAAACTGAAATTAAAACATGAAGAACATTTCACGTAAAGAGAATACATATTGAAAGAAGCAATGACACAGGAATCTCTGCCTTGAAAGACAATCCTTCCTCTGCAATTTTATTCATAACACAGAAATCAGATACTATTTACAATGGATAGCTTCATCCCTTGAAAGTTTCCCAACCAAACAACCCCTATCTCCCTCCATCGGGAGTGTATTTATACTATTTCAATGTTGAGACTATTCTTCGAAGCAAACCTAAAAACTATTTACAATCACAATCAAACATTAACAGTCTAGAGAGTGGAACTACTGCCATGATTTACAAATATGAACAAACATTATGGAGAAAGTGGGTGCACTCAACGTAGGTGACAGCCTGACGTCCTCGGCTACTATTGTGGATTCTGAGTATGATGCCTATCTGTTTGCTTTCAAGTGAGTCACCCTTTACTGGGTTTTGGACCTTATAGCTAGCCTGATGAGTCAGCATAATGCCCTTTTTCTATGCAAAGTGTGTGTTTATGTCGTGTTCAAATGTATCTTTCTGCATGGGAACACACTGGCAGGGTAGTTTGCATCTTTCCCTTGCTCAACCTCATCGACCACCTCCTTCCTCTCCAGGCAACACTGTTAGGCATGGGGTCTAGAAGAAAGGTCACATTGCTCCTGGATGAGGCAAGCCTTTGTAGTGGCTCATCATTCTTGTACTCCTCACCTCCAGTGAGGTGGGTTCTCCCACAGGAAATAAGGTGTATCATACCTCCGCCAGCCCCATCACCCTTGGAAAATGGAATTTACAAACCGGGATGTGCAGGTATTAGACCCCTGATGCTCCCATCCAAACAAAAGCTCCTACAGAGAGAATTCAAGGATTGTATCCTTCTATGGTGGATTTGGGGGCAACGATGGTATCAGGGGTCCTTGGAAAAACACCTACGGGGAGCGAGTGTCCAGGTAATGCGTTGCTGGAGGTGCGGGTATCTGAAGGCGGGTGTATCTCTCAAAATTATTCATGTCTAGGCCTGATGGCTGGTGCCATCCTTGTCATGGAACATGAAGGTGACGAGTAGGTGGAAATTTTCTCACCAACCATCGACACACCCAAACAAACAAGATTTTTGAACCAAATCTCCATCACCAAACCCTTCTAACTTCTATGGACTCACGACGAAATGGAAACTTGGGCTCTAGAAATATGTTAGCTCATCCCAGACATTTCAAAGGCAATATATTTAAGGCTTCAAGACTGAATTATGTAATGACTAGTCAACATTCCCGCACATTCTATCATCGATTATTTTTGGTGCCATCATGTATGAGGGCACGAACAGAGCGATCCGTTACTTACTAGGGATCTAGTCATGTCACTTCATCAGATGCAGCACCTTACCATTTGTTGTGGGAAACATCTCGGGTGCCACCTTGTGTAGTTGATCCAGACTGCAAAGCACATGGACTAGATGGTCTCATGCTCCCTTGATCTAGTGACATAGGAAACAGAATGGTCTCCCCCTTCATGTTGGCCTTGCCCCATGTGAATAGCAGATTCACTGGTTATTTTCCTTACTTTCGCATGCCAACTAACATAGAAGTCGCCTGTCTTTAGGAAATACGACTCTACAATAGGTATGATTTCACCTATATGCATGCTAGAAATGGTGTTGGGGAAATCATCCAATCTACTAGGAGGAAGATCACGTGTGGGAACGTCTATTCTACTGTCAGCATTGTGCTGGATCTGAAACTTGTAGCCTTGAGGCCTCCTCAGCCTTCCAATTTGGGGAACCTTTCATGTCCATCGTCCACGTTTCTTTACTTCTGCTGCTAATTTCTCCTCTCTTGATACAACGAGAGGCTTTATATCAAGGTGTGTTCTTACCCATCGATCGTGATCGACCTCTCCATGAAACCATCTATCTGAGTGGGTCCTACCACCTCTTTGTTAATCGGGACCCTGACATTGCCCGTGGTAGTTCAGATCATGAAAAGAACCACAGCTGTAGATATACCTCTACTTCATCGTGACCATCGATATTTGCATCCAATACCACTTTTCATGATTTAGAATCATGACTTTATCCACACAAGTCTGGCTTGCGAAATCAGCTGGGATCGTAGATCTACTTCTACTTTCATCTCTTCCATCAGATGCTTTTGCCGTTTAACCTATTTTGTGATTTGGGAAAGTTCCTTCTATTGAGCATGTTTGCTTAGCAAAGCTATTTTGGGCTGTCGATCGAGCTTTGCCTTGATCTTGGCCTTTCATTGTTTTCCCATTTTAACGGACTCTGCAAATGCCAAACTTTGACTGTTCTCTCGCGTCTTTGGCCAAAACCACGATCTATTGTCGCTCTTCTTCCTTGTGATCCTGGACCATTGGTTTATGATGCCTATCTCTATCGTCTATGCTGCTGCAAGTATTTACCTCCAAAGGAATCTGCCACCGTAGATTGAGTTATATTCATTATTTGACAGTCTTAAAACATGGAAAATGTGCCTCTAATAATCCAAAGGCTGCTCACATAATGTTCAAATGAATAGGACCCTCTTTGAACTCTGTTAGGCCCATAAATCGACTATTGCAAATGGAGTGCTAACAGTACCTATTGAAACGGATGTGTCGTTTCCTGCAATGATGATAGCATATCAAGCGAATCTTGATCAAGTTGCAGAGCCTAGTCCTTCCTCTTCATGAATGGAGGAGGAGGACCCATATGTGCTACCTGCATGGGTAGTTGAGTCATATCATGCACATGAATTCCTTGACGATATTTTTTTGTCGGATGAAGCCATTATTAAGGCCATGTCTAGGGTTGAGCCACCTTGGGAAGAGTTGCATCATTGATTAGATTTTCTTCCTGACCTCGACTGTGTGGAGCATGATGACTTTAGGGAGTTTCTTAGTGAGAAGATTGGTATGCATGTGGTTCCATTTATATATCTTGGTTAGATTGCTGATAGGAACATGGAAAATTTATCACCAACTATTCCTATCAATATTTCTCGCGATCTTGGCAAGGTTGAGAATGTCTACATTGAGGCAGATTGTTCCCCTGATGAGATCAAGGAGTATATCGTGCTGTTTAAATATTTTCATGACATCTTTGCATGGTCATATGAGGAGATGCCAGGTATCGACCCTCGTATTGTTGAACATGAGATCAAAACCTATCTGGATGTGAAGATGGTTCTACAACATTTACATGTTGTGAATCCTAGAATATCACCCACCATTAAGGCTGAGATAGAAAAAAATTTGAAAGCTGGTTTTATCTATCTCGTTCCCTTGATGGAGTGGATTTCAAATCCTGTTTTGGTAGATAAGAAGCAGGGAGCGATCCATATATGCACTGATTTATATGACTTAAATCATGCATGTCCTAAGGATAATTTCCCCACACCATTTATTGATCCGATTTTGGATGACTGTGCTAGGAGTGAGGTATTTTTCTTTATGGACAACTTTTTTGGATATAACTAGATTTAGATTAAGCCCGAGGATCAACATAAGACTGCATTTATTTGTCCTTGGGGTACTTTTGCATATCGAAAGATGCCTTTCAGCCTTAAAAATGCTGGAGCTACATTTCAGCGGGCTATGACCTTAATTTTTCATGATCTCAAAACGATTATCGAAGTGTATTTGGATGATCTCGTTGCTCACTCTCGTCTGAGGGTGCGTCATCCATATCATTTGAGATTAGTATTCAAAAGATGCCGTCATTACGAGGTTCATTTAAATCCTCATAAGTACATCTTTTGCGTGACTGTTCGTCGCTTGCTAGGATTCATCGTGTCCAAGGAGGGTATAAGATTCAATCCCTTAAAGGTTGAGGCAATCCTTCAGTTATCTCCCCCACACAATATTAGACATCTTCAGTGTTTGCAAGGCATGGGAAACTTCTTGCTCAGATTTGTGGTTAATTTTGCCAATTTGACTAAAGGCTTTATGTGTATTTTGAAGAAGGACACTCCTTTTTACTGGGATGAGTGAGCCCAGGATTCCTTTGATGCTCTTAAATGAGCCTTAGCAATGGCCCCCATGCTTTGTCCACCCGACTTTAGCCATGATTTCTTGATTTATGTGGTCGCATCCATGGAGACGGTTGGTATGGTTTTGGTTCAGGAGGATGAGGAGCTCCATGAGCATGTCATATATTATTTGAGCCAAAACCTTATTGATTCAAAAATCTGCTATTCCCATGTGGATAATCTTTCCTTAGCCACCATTCATGCAGTCCAATGTTTGAGGAATTACATTCTTCTTCGCCAAACTTTGGTCGTAGCTCATATCAATACATTTCATTTTGTCCTCACTAGAAGGATGATAGGGGGAAAAGACAATAAATGGATTTTCATTTTGCAAGATGTTAATCTTGAGTTTGTTTCGGTGAAATCGAAGAAATATTTGATCTTTGTGGAGCTCATATTAGATTTTCCAAGTTTGGAGGAGGAGGAATTTTATGAGGATACATTTGCCGATGAACATATTTTCCTTATCTCAACTTTGGACCTATGGTACAGGGATATCATCGTATATTTGCAAATGTTGAAGGTCCTCACTCACCTTTCACGGGATGAGCGACAAGGATTACATCATGTACCTAAGAACTACGTTATAGTGGATAACACTTTGTACCGATGTGGGGTAGATTCCATTCTGCGTCGTTGTTTAACCCATGCAGAGACTGAGGTTTTGTTGAATTATTTCCATGGAGGGGTGTGTGGTGGTCATTTATTTGGGCTTTCTACAACCCAAAAAATCTAGAGAGAAGGATATTTTTGGTCTTCCATATTCAAATATTTTGTTAATGTGGTCAATAAGTACAACCCTTGCCAGGTGTTTGCACACAATATGCACTTGCATCTAGCCCCATTTCATCCTATTGTCACCTCCGGTCCCTTCACCAAGTGGGGGCTTGAATTTATGGATTGCAACCCAGCTTCGGCTGGGGGGAATCATCACATTATAGTGGTTGTAGATTATTTCATGAAATGGGTAGAGGATATGTCCACAATTAAATCTGATGGTGAGACAGCTGCACATTTCGTGTTCAACCCGATTATCACCCGGTTTGGTATTCCGAAAGAGGTTGTCACTGATCATGGTAGGCACTTTCAGAATAAAATGATGGAAGATTTGGCTTCCAAGTTAGGGTATAAGCAGGAACATTCATCTTCTTATTACCTTCAGGTGAATGGACAGGCTGAAGTAGTGAATAAATCACTTAATCCTATTCTCCAGCGAACCATCGTACAAAGCAAGACCAATTGGCATATTATGTTGTATCCTGCTTTGTGGGCCTATAGAACCACAGATAATACTGCCATCGGTTTCTCTCCATATCAACTTGTGCATGGGGTGGAGTTATTTTTACCGGTTGAATGCGAAATCCCTTCTCTGAAGCTAGCTGTAGATATTTTATCGGACACTTCCGCATTGGAAGAATGTTTGGTCCACTTAGAGCAGCTTGATGAGAAACCTCGAGATGACTTAGTGGCTCTAGAGGTTAACAAGCATCATGCTAAGGTCCAGTATGATAAGTCTGTCTGTCCAAGGAGGTTTAATGAAGGGGACTTTCCCCTGAGTGTCATTATCCTGCACATGTTACCTTGCATTGAGCATTGGTATGCTCCACTACTTGGAACTAGTTTTTTTTTCCCATTGACACTCGTCTCCTCCTATATTTGTAACTATAAAGCACTTTTATTCTTTTTCAATCTTTTCAAAATATCTGAAAAAGTCCAAAAAAATATCAAAAAACCAAAAATCCGGATAGGAAAAGATGTTATCTTTGGCAGCAGTTGAGTCATTTCTCCTTTGAACATAGCACTGTATATCACATCCATTGGTTGGGTTAGTAATTTGAATTTAGGAGCTGTGCTCGTATCTCTCAGTTTACCTCCACCGAATGGTTAAGCTTCCAGTCCCTATGGAGCCTCTGTCAATTTCTCATGCATCACAAAGATGTCCCAATTTTGTATATTGATTCTATGTTTCCTACATTCAATCACCATTCACCTTTATGCTCTTCCCCGAAGGAAGTTGAATCCCGAGTCAACCATTCCTCAGTTATCTTGACTTTACATGTTGGCCATTCCCGGTACTATTATTGGTTCGTGCACATCTTGTTCAAGTCCTTCCACATTATACAGTGTTGCTGAGTACATCATGTTGGTTGATGGGGGATGCCTTAATTCCCTCCTTCCAGCAGATTCCATCCCATAGACTTCAGATCATTTATTCTGGGATAGGAGTCTAGAGTCCTTTGAGTTCCTTGAGACTTACAGTCATCAGTGGTAGGTTCTCTCACCATCAATAGTTTTTGGAATACATCAATGTCCCCTGATCAATGGATTCTTCCAAGTGTTTGACCTCAACACATTTATTCACACTTGTTATATTGCACTCTAGTACCTTGGTTTCCATTTTCATTATTGGTGGGTGATCTCACGTCTTTTAACAGTATACATCAATGACATGTAATCAGATGATGGACTACTATGTTCGACCTCAACACCTCTATTCACATAGTAGGACATGTACTCGTAGTGGTTTTTGTAGAATACTTTCCATATTGGTGGCATTTCTTATATGCTACCTCCTTGATCGTGCCAATGTTCATGAGATTTCAGCTCTCGTGACTTGATTCCAGTGTATGTTAGATATATTCAGCCATTATGGAGATCTTGATCCATGGTATATCTTCATCTTTCATGGATATCTTGGTCCTTTGTATATATTCATCATGGAGATTCTGATCTATTTTATACTGTACATGGTGATGACTACACATGTCATAGTTTTGTATCATTCCTATTCATGGCCATTGTAATATTATGTATCCGGGACTACTATATGTATTTGTAGTCATGTGCAGATTTTGATTATTGTATTATACTGTTGGATGGCTGGTTCTTCCACCTAGTTCTTCATCACTCCACTTCTAGGATGGACTTATAATGTATTTCGGCCATCGTATTACCCCTCTGACCTCACACATCAAGGGGCATCTATTATAGCTGATTTTATCACACATGGTAGATCACATATATGTGGCCTTCTATGTCCCTCTACAGACTCTTTGGACCCCATGGACTATTTTTGTACCTTTGATGTTTCCAATATCATCCCTAAAAACATCTGTTATTTGATGTATGCGACTTTTAATCCCTTTTCCGCGTATACACATGGATATTACCCTTAAACCTGCATACATCGGTATGTGTGCAAAAGGCCAAATATTTTTGAAGTTTTCCTTGATGTGGATCTTAGTTACTTGTCTCTTGGCCTTCCATATGCCTCGTGATCGCTCAGATTTGACCTTCCATTACCCCATTGAAGCACTATATAAGGAACACTTTGGATACATTGAAGAGGGAGGAATTAAAGAGCAAGAAAACTATAGTCTATTGTTGTCATATCTTGATTATACTTGAGTCTACATCCCTTTGTCCCTTGGAGCACTTTGTGTTCTTCCCAAGCTTGCCTTTGTTTGCGAGCTTGTTATCAAGAGATGGAGAGTTGAGGTGGTGGAGGCCTAGGTGGAGGACTCAGTTTCTTCGGTTTGCAAACGTGCCAAAAGAGGTTGTCACTCATGTAATATCTGATTTATATTAATAGAAATATCTTTTCATGTCCAATGATGTGCATTTAAATGAATATTGAATCCATGGATGCTTTTAATTACTTATGCATTATTGATTGTATATACTAGAGTAGGTCTAACACCATTATATAGCATGCTTATCTTGTTTACTGTTATTGAGAGAGAAAATTGCTAACACAAGCAGGATTGGAAAAAGCTCAATGGGGATCTACATCAACTATCTGGAATAAGGTATGTTTCAATATATTTTAGTGTTAGATGTTTTATTTCTCTTGCCTATTGGGAAGGGATTGATTTCTTTGGTTTCTCTGTCTATTGTGGTACACCCCAAGACATAGGAAGTTTTCTCCATAACACATCCCGTCGTACCATCTCAAACCTCAAGATCTTCTGCAGTCACTCACTCTGATTCTACCTCTGCCTTTCATACTCATGTATTGAAACATTTTTTACTGGAGTGACAAGTGGCTTCCTCTACTACTAATATTTCCTTATATCCCATGATGTTTCCATCTACTGCATGCTGGATTTTGTATATCCATATGGAAGACACTACAGAATTCCCTTCAGGTCTCTATATCGTATCCTAGACATCATTATTCTTGAATTAGTGCTCTCATTCCCTTTGGCTACTTCTTCATAGCTAGAAGGTTCTGCATCAATGATGTCACTCAACAGTGTCACATAACTGCATTGTGTCTAAGGCCTCTTGATTTCCTTGGATTATTCCTCATCTATCATTCTCATTATATTCTTCTAAATATTTTTATTTCACTATTGAAGATTCTTGGTTCATATTCTTGAGCTATCGTCACTTGTTCTTCGGAACAAGTCTCATCCTTCTTTTCTTGTAGGAAATTGTACACGATCTTTCCTGCAAGTCAAATGCATTAGTTGTATGGTTAGAAACATTTCGTAAGGCATATTCATAATGGAAAATTCTTATGCATAAATATATAATCATGCAACTATTTTAACAAATACAACATTCATCCATATATGGTATACAAAAAAAATTTCCAGATGCCTTCCATCTCTACCATAACATTATTGAGATTGTGCACTAATCCCAATATGTCAACAAAGAGGTTTCATCCTATATAAGTAGTAATGGAGTTTCGTATAGCACCATGGGATACTTACCCATCACATGGATATTAGTAGTATAGTGTCATTAAAGCAGCCATTCTATCGTGCATAATACATTTCACAACCAAACAATGTCATATAAACAACTAGCTATATAGGAAAAGACAATTCAAATGCTTATATTTATTTGTTTAATGGGTAGACTACCTCTTGAGCCTTCATCTTCATCATCTTCTTCATTCATGACCTCATCATTTCTTATCCAAATGCTAAGATGGATAAGAGGTTGTTCAAGAATTGAGTCCTTCATATTCCTCATCGCTCGAGGGATATTCTTTGAATCGTGAGAGCTTGATATTCAGTTGCTCCCATCTTCTCTTCTATTATTACTAGTCGAGCTTCTTCTTGTGTGCACTCTTCCCAGAGTCTGCTGAAGTTAATCACTTCCTTTTGGCACACATTCCTCGAATGAATGAATCCCATGCTCTGATTTGAGGTGTTTGTCCTCGTTCCAGAGCTGGCTGATCTAGCGCTTGTTAGAAAAACCATAATTTTCAAAACTTGGAATCTCAAAATTTTGATTAGATATAAATATGGGCCTCTTCAAGGAGATATATCCACTTTACTCCTTTTCTAAAATCAGTGGAGGGAAGCTCTCGGAATAGGAAGCCTTAGTTTTCCAATTTCTTCTATATAAATTCCTGATATTGTTTCTATGGTATCTATGAAAGTATTGATACTATGTGTATGCAATTTCACATTGAGGTAGAATCATCTGTTATCTTTCCAACACCACATTTTTTAGTAGAATTGGTTTCCCTAATTAGGATTTATGAGATTTTTCCCATGGTGACTTATTTCAGGACTGTTCAGCATAGTGAACGTGTATAGATGTCCACGTGTCACTGTTTCACCTTCAGGGTATGCAACATTTACCATATAAATTGCAGTCCATGCCCTATCTAAAACATATTGTGAAATTTATTTTGGACCTTTGTAGCCCAAGATATAGCAATTATCCCAAGCTTTCCTATTTACGGATGAATCCTGGGATAGGCTGGAACCCTGATTTGGAGGAATCATATCTCCTGGAATATAGTGAATATGAGGCTGAAACTTTTAAACAGGGTATAATGGGAATTTATCTTCAGCCTGTAAACATGTTGGCTCCTGATCCTTCTCTAATCACGAGATATAGAGAATGTACCAAAACTACTAGTTTAGTATTTTAGGGTTTTTCAGGCATGAAACCCTAATTTCCATTAGGTACCATTGCAGCTGTGTTTCATATGTACAATGAAACTTATCTGATTCACACTTTAATGAGATCCTCAACTAGAAATACAAGAGATTTAGATATTACCAATTTGAGATTCCTAAACTGGATCTGGAGATGGTTTTTTGCAATGTTGATTTATGGTCAGAGGTCAAATTAGGGTTTGAATTTCTAGGAGTTTTACCCAACCAAAAAAATCAATATTGGTCTCCAAATTTCGATTTTCAGGAGGAGATAAATCCTATGTTGGGCTCCCTCAAAAATTTCTCTTCTGTGAAAATCCCTAATTTCCTGCAGTAGTGACAGGTCAAAAACTGAAAAATGCCCGAAATCAAATTATGATTTGACAGAAAGATGCACCCTTCAATGTAGAGTTATCCTAGCCTCCTTTTGTTGATGATCTATGGAGAGAGACCCAAAATGAAAGAATCCCTAGCTTCTACAGCCGCACAGTGTCTTCTTTCAAAGAGCCTTTGATACCATGTTAAATTTTTATCATTTAATCAATATGATCTAGGATCTTATCTGAGAGAATAACATGCACAACAATAATCACAAGAGACAAGAGACACAAATATTTTCCTCGGGAAACCATAAAGGAGAAAACCCCACAACTTCCTCAGAGATATAATGAGCACCAAAAGAAAAAGTAAAACCCAAAGACACAAAGATGATCTCTGCCAGTTGTTCTCTCTCTCACTTGTGTGAGCTACTCCTCTCTCACTCATGTGCTACTATTGAGTGAGTGTGTGTTCCAAATAGAGAGTCTCACTCTCTATTTATACTTGTTTTCCACTTGACTTTTACTCTTACAAAGCTGACCTCACTAGGATATTCTAATAACCCTAATACCCATCAATTCTAGGGACTATTTCCCCGACTTACAATAGAGTGTTAACCTCAACTCAATTGTGGGGACTATGTCCGTGACTAGTGCCCCACAACTTGTGGGGACTTTGCCCCTCTAACCAAAAAGGAGGGTTATCCTTAACACAATGGTGGGGACTATTTCCTTGATTTACAATAACTCACCTAGGGTTGACTTATCTGGGATAGTCCATTAACCCTAGGGCCCCACAAGTGTGGGGAATTTAACCCTTGATCAATAGGAGGGTTACTGACAATGACTTGACATGACTTGTTCACATTATAGAAACTCCCGATCGGAACATCAGGACATGACATGACTCAATTACATTATAAAAACTTCCTAGAATAAACATCGGGGTACAATACATAAGATATACAAGTGAATACATTTCAAAGTTACAATTACATCAACAGTGGTGTGGTCTTTGTACCCCTATTTTGGGGTGTTTTTACTATTATGGTGATGAAGATATAAATTGGAACCATTGTATATGTTTTTAATGATATGGAGACCTTGAACATGATGATGTTGAAGCCCTTAAAGTCTTTGATGTCCTTGAATCCATATTGTATAATACTGATGATATTCCTGAAAAATACTTTGTTCCCACTTGATTGGTGGTGTTGGGGTCCTTGATACCCTTGATATGATGATTATATGGTGGATCCCTCCTAGTTTTTGATGTGAAGATCATTGAATCCTCATGCCTTTGATGATTTCTATTGAATCCTTTGACCTTGGAACTTATGCATAAGGTAACATGGTCTTTGGAACCTTTATGTGTAGAGCCTTAATGTCATGTACATATTGAATAATTTAAGAATATTGGAACAATAATTTGTAAATAAACCCATCATAGGGAGATATTACTCATTGTTCCATTTTTGTTGATATGTGTAGCATCTTCTAACTCCTTATGGTTGAAGAGATATGAATTTTTAAAGTTGGTGTACCCCACCTTTTTGGGTCAGCTGACCAAACAAAAGAGAATTTAATTATTTGTAATTTTGAATTTCTTGTCTACCTAGTTTGAGGTACTAACTTTCCTCCATGACCTATATGAATAGAATATCAAACATTTCATTTTTTAATGAATCAAGTCTGTCTTTGGTATTTCGTAACTCTTGGAGAAATGTGCAAAACTTTGTGGAGGACAAATTTTTGGACATCTTCACTAAAATTGGAATAACTTTCTCATACGGAATCATATTTACAAAATTCTTGGCGCATTGGAATATTGTTACGAGGGCTAGGTGATGAAATGATATAGAGATTATTTCAGTTTGTCTGCTATTTCTTCATCTTATGATCTTCAAAAAATTATGGTTCATTCTTCTGGGTTTCTCTTGTGATGGCACATGTCTCTCATGGATAGAGTTTATTATTGATCTTAGTATGTGAGCATATATATTGGTATATGGAGGCTATGGTGATGGTTATCTTGGAATATATCTTGATGTGAACTTGATATAGATCTTGATGATTATCTTAGATATTGTTCTCATAGACTTTGGTGTTTATCTTGACCATTGTAAGTGTAGTATTGAATGAGAAGTTGACATGTAAGTAATATATCTTGTGACTGATTTATTTGATCAAACTAAGTGTTTTCTTTGAAAACTAGTTTGATAGGTGTTGATCATTGTGTATTTGACCTCAGTGGATTTGGTTTGTTATTAACTGTTAATGGAAATATTTTATAGTATTGTAAGTGACTATTTGCTTGATACTTGCTTGATTTGTTGAATTTATTTAAGTGGAGTGAAAATTCATTTTGTGTCTAAGAGTTTATGAGGCTGAATGAGTTTGACATAGTTGTTTAAGTCTTATTCTTAGCTGAGGTTAGCTGGTTGAGGTTTATCATGTTTAACTGTCAAGTATTCCTTGAATGTGATTAAGGTTGGTTGTGGTGTCATTGAGTTGAGTGTGATTGGACAAAGTTTGGTTGACTGTATGTGAAGTCTCTTGGTTTCTCAAATGTGTTTTTTACTTGATGAAATAGGTCAAGTAAGAAGCATTGGTTGACTGTCAGAGAACTTGATTAGATTAACACAAGTATATGATTTATTTGGAATAGGTACAAAAGGAACTTGGTAGAGGTTGGTTCAATAGAGCACGATTGGCACAAGTTTCTTTATGTGCAGTTGGTTTGAATTATATTGGTTGAGTTGTATGAGAAGTTGGTTTGACCCATGTGTACTGAGTTTGGTGTGTAGAGTCAGTTTGGCTAAGTCAGATGATGTGAGAAATAGATTGATTGGTACATCTTCATCGACAGGTTAATGAGCAGTTTCATACAATGGACATTGATAATTTGATAAGTAGTTATCAAATGATGAGCAATGGTTATTGGTGGAAGTGGTTGTATAGTGTGGTACCGATTTTGCAGTGTAGTACAGGTGATGATTATCAGGTCCACTGGATCAATGTGGTTGGTGGTTAAGTAGTTCATTTTTTATCTTCTTATATGGGTGGTTAGAAGGGGCAAGGAAATGGGGTTGTATCCTTGTTCCAGTTGTAGCTGAAGAACCAAGGAGTTGGAGCTTCCTTCAGGTTGTATCCTATAAATTAGGGGGTTGTAGCCTCCTTCCAATTGTACCTAAAGAAATGAAGTCATTAAGGGGGTTGTTTCCTCCTTCTAGTTGTTTCTGGATAATTATTGTTATGAAAAATTCTATGGTTTTCCCCCATGACTTAGGTTTCCATGTAAAATATGGTGTATTGTGTATTATTCTATGCTTCTTATGTGATGATGATATGATAATGATGATAATGTTGACGATGATATACTTATAATGCAATAATCCATAATATCAAATAAGTTGTTTATTGCTAAAATTGAAAAAGTAATAATAGTTGCACACACTGAATCAAACCCCCTCTCAGTGTACCTGGTGTGTCCAACAATTAGTATTAGAGTAGGTGATTCATAGAATTCCTTATCATCTTTAAGGAGATATTTGACACACCATGGGTTTCTCAATGAATGAAGTACCATTGTCTTGTGACTCATATTATTACTTGATCTAGAAAATGAGAATGCCGGATTATCGTGAGGTAGAAGGAATTGGTATATGGAAATCAGCTCTTACTGGATATACTCCTCTAAATAAAGTGAAAACAACAACTGAGAAGGAAGCAAAGAAAAATAATTATATGTCTATGGAATCCATCCTTGAATTCCTAACAAATATCTCAAAGAATAAGATAGGGAAGTGCACCTCAACTAAGGAACTATGGCTTAGATTAGAACAACTCTACTCTATTAAAGAACAATAAGCAGAGGTTATGGAATTAATTCTTAAATATATAACATATCTCCAAAAGGAGAAAATAGGAAAGTGCAACTGAGTTGAAGAATTGTCATCCAAAATACATAAGATAAACTCAAATGAAGAACATGAAGCATAAGACATTCCCATGAAAAGGTGAGTACAAGATCCAGGTAAGTATGAAGGTGAGTCCCTTGAACGCTCTGTTTGTAACACTTTTGAAGAGACATGTTTATTAGGTATAGAAGATAAGATCCATTTGGTATTCATAGAATGCAATACTTCAGATTGTGATGAAAATCCATGCTCTCTGATAAGTGATAAAAAATTTAGTAAATACTATGATAGACAATGAAATTACTAATGATTTGCAAGAAGTGAAAAATATTTGTGAACAAAACCAGGCATTGCAAGAGAAATTGGAAAAATATGAGAAGAGGAATCAAGAAGAATTTGAGAATGCCACATAGACCATAATTGATGTAAAACTCCAAGTCAAATAAGCTACTAGAATCAAAGAAGCCAAATCCAACTCTTTGAAAGATAAACTTGAGAAATCAGCTACAAAAATTGAAAATCAATCAGAAGAAATTGTCTAGTTCAAAAGGCTGCTAGAAGATAAGGAGAAAGAATTGATATGCAAGCTACAAGACAAATATAGTGAGATAAGTACCTACCAAACTAAATAAATATTGGAATATAAGTTAAGAAGAAAACAAGAACTTGAAATCACATCCTTGAAGGTAGAGTTATAGAAGGTATGTATGACAAAGTTTGAATTTGAAAAGGACCTCTCAGAACTCAGAAAGGAGAATCATTTACTAAAAGATCAACTACGAAAATCCCATGAGGATGATCAGAATTCAAAAGGACAAATGGAAGACAATATCTTTGATCTAAACAAACAGGTAGAAGAAGTCAAGAAAATAGAAGAATATATAACAAGACAACTCCAAGAAAGGATAGAAATTTGTCAAAAGCAAGAACTGAAGATCTTCTCACTGAAGTAAGATCTAGAAAAAACAACTAATCAATTAAATATAAATTCGAAGATCGAGACTAGCATTGAAGAAAGTAAAATCTCTATGGAAAATAAAGAAAAGACTAACAGTTATCACGTATTCACATAAGATCCCATGATCAGTAAGAATTAAGAGAAGGTACATGTTGGTGGAGCTAGTCGGTGAGCCAACTAGTTGAATAGTAGACTAATTGGAGATTAGGTTGGCCGCATAAGGTCATGTCGGTTGACCGAACCGACAAGTAATTATATAGTAACTATTTGTATATCATATATATTAGGTTGTTGATCCAGATGAGAACTCAGTTCAGTTCTATGTATGTATTGACTCTCATGTTATAATCTAATCTGTTATTCCCTTATATATGTTCTTGTCTCATGTGTCTGTTATGTCTATGTGATTCTATATGTATTATTGGTAATCCTCTGTGATCTATGAGATTACAACATTGGTTCTGTTACTGGTAGTACATATATGAACGTAATGACTATAAGAAGATGACATCAGAACAAGATATTAAAAACTGGTGGGAGCATAAGATAGCAAATTATTTGCCGAATTACAGAAGGATAAACTGATTAACCATTGCTCATGTAACGGAGAAATTCTTCACTAAAACACATGAGAAGTTTGTAGAATTGGTATCCTAGTTTTTGAAAAAAATTATGGATGAAAAAGCCAGAAGCAAATAAGGACCAAGAGATGGTAGAGAAACCAATTCAAGGGGGACAAACAAATCTGTCGGAGTGGTTTGAAAAGATCACAGACGAATTCTGCGAGGAGCAAGCCATAGAAGAAATAACTTCGGTCGAAACCATTCAGAAAATATTCTATACAGACCTTACTGAGCAGTTCCTGTGCTCCTTACCGACCCTTCTATTCAAATTCCTAATAGAAAAGGGAGTGGGTCATATTGTAGAACCTCGTCCGTCACTACACGAACCACCACCAAATTCTAACTAGGAGGAGAAACAAAAAAAGTGGTAAAAATTCATTGCCAAAAGAGAGTGGGAGTATTTCCTAAGCAAGTAAATAGAACTATCTGAGCTTTCTAAAGCATCGGGTAGGCTATGGCGGGGTAGATGGTCATATGTCAGGGTAAAGTGAAGAGGATTCTAGTCGACTGAAGGAGATACCATCACCAGCAATGAAAAGTCATCCTAAAAAGGAAATTGAATGAACAATGACACACAAAGGTACGATGGATTTACAGAAAGTAGAAAGAGAGAAGAGGATGAAAAGAAGGGAAGAGAGAAGAGAATGGGCTATAGCACTGTAAAGAGGAATGACTACTAGGGTGACAGACTAGGAAAGAAATCTACCAGAGTCGAGTCATGACCGACAGGAAGAAGACGTGGATGAAGAAGCATCACCCATGGAAGAGGACTTACGGATAGAGTAGCGTGAATCTCTTCAAATAGAAATCCCCTAAGAGATAAGACCTCTATCTCCAATGAATCCCAGTACCATGATATAAGCCATTGTCAAAGAATACCTAAGACTAAGAGCTGGTGATTTTGGTATATGGAGACAACTAGACGACATGGTAAATGATGATAATCATCTAGTGATCTGTCGAATAGAGGAAGGAAACTGGGTAACACATCAGGTGTACCCTTTCAACTGAAGTATCCACTTACTTTATCTCACAAATGAAGGACAACCCCCCCCCTACCAAACACAGCTTTGCAAAATATAGAATAGTTGGACCTATAGACAAATGAGCGCAATTGGACATTGACAGGAGAAGTCAACCTGAACCGACTACTTGTTGGAGAAAAAATGACAAACAAAATGATCGACAGGAACGGAATTTTCATCGACAACAGATCTGGACAACACGACAAACAAAAAATCCCACTACACCCACCACTGCCCCCACCACCTCCACCTCCTGGAGGAGATAGCGACAACAATACCAACATGGGTCATGGATCAGCGCATATCCCTCTATACAAGGGTGATGAAGATCCTAGATGGAATTGGTTCATTTGTGAGTCAACATGGGAGGAAAATCAGGTTACAGCTAAATATAGACAGATGGCACAGTTCACTGGTGCCTTAAGGAAAAGAGCACTAACATGGTACATGACCTATATCGAGAGAAGTCCCCAAGTATCTAAAGTATAAATTAAAGCACAATTATTTTATTTCTTTAAAACTCCAAACGCAAAACATCTAGTAGCCAAAAATATGAAAACAACATCTTAGAAGCCAACAAAGTCTATCTGAGAATACGACAAATGATGGAAAGACCTCCTCAGTGAACTAGACTATGTAATTGATGAACAACTATTAATTCAATGGTTTTTTGCAGGTCTATCATAGAAAATCCAGTGGAACATAAGCTTGGAGATGTTTAAAAAGTACGAAGACGTGCTTACCAAAGCTCTGCAAGTAGAGATGGATGAAGATTTCCCAACATATCCCATGGATATTAGATTGGAAGAACAGCTATAAATCATGAAGAAATCATTGAAAGAGCTAAAACTCAAGAATCAGGATGTCTGGTGTACAAAATGCTCAACGGCTGGACACACTAAAGATAACTATTGGCAAGACATAAGTCGACCGGACGTTCAATTTGTTTAGAAAAAATGCTTTTATGACATCTACCAAGAACATGGAGAACACACAATGAAATATTGCCCTTATAACATGAAAAATGGCAAAGCATCTTGGTGTGCAATCTGTGAAGTAAAAATTCATGCAACGGTCGACTGCCATCTAAATTTTAAAAATGGACAAAACTACCTAGCAGTCTACCAGAAGAATGCAGTCACCTAGAATAACGATAACAACCAGTGAAGCAATGATGAAAATGAGCTGAATAATCAAATATATGAAGGTCATCGATATGAGCACCGGTTTGATAACCGTCATGGAGGATATGGCGGTCGAGGATGATTTTCTGGAAATCGCGACAATCAACCACATCGGCCCATCCAGTGATTTACATGCTACAAAGAAGGCCATCGATATGCATACTGTCCATACAAGGATAGAACCAATTTAAATTTTTGTACTAGCTATGGTGTAGGCGATCACTCATTAGAGGATTGTCCTACCATGCTTGACAAAATCAATAAAAATAAAAAATTTAATGTCTTGTCGTGTGTTCAAAAACTTGATGTAATCAATACGAAGAACCTGCATATAGTAACCGGACAAGGGACAAAAATTGGGAATGATATTCCATGTATAAGTAAAATCAAAGAAAAGAACAATTATCCTAACCTAGCTAAACAAAAACAATTATATAATGACGCAACGAATATATTTAAAGAATTTTCTAGATAGGAGGAAGCTGATGACAGTCGAAAAAACACAGTTAAAGAATTAATAGGTTTAGTACAAGATGTTAAAGTGGTATCTCAATTTATTGACTTATTGTATAATATTAAGCATAATAATAATACAGAAAAACCAAAAAAAAAACATATGCAGTCTAAACCAAAAAGACAAGAGTGATGCTGACCCACTTGTCGACCTAGAAATCGAAGGATACCATGTTCGACAAGTTGTACTCGACATCGGTTCACAAGTAAATATTATGAATCATGACACTTGGGACTAGTTGGGTAGACCTCGACTATATGAGTCAGGCATATACCTCAAGTTAGCCGACCAAGGTCTGATCAAACCCATCGAAGTTTGGAGAAATGTCGATACAACAATAAAAGGATTATCGAACAAATTCAACATTGAAATTATTGACCCTAAGGAAGGATCCAGTTACTTCCCAGCTTTAGTAGGTCTACCTTGAGGAAGAAAAATGAAAGCATCAATATCCCTAGACAAAGAAAGGATAAAACTAAAAGGGAATGGACATAAGTTCATAGTACCTATCCACCCATCCCAAGGAAAACCCTGGATAGAACCTATTAATGAAGAAGTCAACATCTGACAACTATATCAAATACAAAATAATCAAGACTACACAGATCCGAATGTCAATGGTGAGCTTCACTTAGGCAATCGAGATTCAATAGGATACAAATCAGACGCAGAATTATATGATTGGGAAGTCGAAAACTATGAGACATAAGCAAGAGGTTGCTGGACCATTCAGACAATACAAAAGAAACCAGTCCAACAATGTTTTTTAGTTTCCATCATCACAAAAATATTCGAAAAGAAAAGCAGGGAATATCCTACGTTAAACCCAACAAATGTAAGCATTAGATAAATCCCAATATATAAAGAAAGAGAATCTCCAGTTATGCATATAGAACAAGTATCTAAAAACATTGGTGAACATGGTTGACTACAAAGCTTGGTAGAAACCTTCACATGACAAGTTGCACTATGGTGGGACACCCATCAATCAAGATTGCATACATGGATAGCATCTTCGACTTACTTCATAGAAAGATTTAGAGGAAAGAGAATAACTAAACAAGCACAAATACCTATGTTCATCCAAGGACAAGAGCCAAAGGAGCACATAAGAACATGCGAAAGAGAGTGGAAAAGACTTGGATATAAAGATGAACGTACATGACCACACCTTTTTCCACTGACACTAGCCAACTTACCAAATAAATGGTATAAAATGGAAGAAGCATGGGGCAAAAAATTTCAATGGCATGAACTTAGAGAGAACTTCATTTTAGACTTCATCTTTATACTGCATAATGAAAAGTTAGTCGAAACTTCAAAACAAATAAAAGCATTTATAGAACCGACCGGGGAAAACACTCTGATACAAAACTATGATCGATCGACAATACCATGTAATAACATACAAACCAAGATAATACCACATTCTATAAGACTGCAAATGGAAAATGAAAATCTGGAAGGGAAAATATTTTGCTGGAAATCATACCATTCAGAAACAACAAAACCAATTCGCACAGTACTTAAAGTCAAGACAACCGATAAAGAAGATACTTACTGAATGACTGTAGCAGACTTTCCTGCTACATTCTCATAATTCAAAGAAGGGAGTTGACCGATCAATGAAGCTAAAGCACTAGAATGGTTAGATGCCAAATTTAAAACTAAAGAGTTTGACATATCAAATGATGATCGACCAAAAATGGAAAAAATTGGTGATTACTAGAGCAAAGAACAAACGACTAAAATAGTAAACTTACTAAAAGAATTCCAGGATGTATTTGCTAGAGACTACAAAGATCTCAAAGTTCTAGTCCATGAAATGGGCGAAATGAAGATTGAAATTAAACCTAATTCCCGACTGGTAAAGAAGAGGCCATACAAATTAGCTCATAAGTACAAAGAGATAGTCAAGAAAGAGATCAACAATATGCTTGCAGTAGGAATGGGCAAGCCCAATGGTCATACAACCAAAGAAACAAAACCTAAAAAACTAAGGATCTGTATCAACTTCAAATAATTAAACAAAGTCACCTTAACGGACCCATTCCCAACACCCTATGCAGATGAATTCCTAAATGAAGTTGCAGGACATCAATGCTACTCATTTATAGGCGGAAAGATGGCATTCGTATGTGAATTCAGTTCATTTGCCTATAGAGTTATGCCATTTGGTCTAAAAAATGCACCTACAGTATTTTCGAGAATTGTTGTCAAAACATTTCAAGAATATATCTACAAAACAATGGCAGTATATTTCGATGATTGGACGATATACTCTATCCTAAAAGATCACTGAAAATGGCTAAGGCTCATGTTGGAATGATGCTGACAAATCCAGCTATCTATGAACCCAAGAAAATGCATATTCCTAACTCCTATAAAGATACTACTAGGGAACATTGTATGCAAAGAAGGCATCAAGGTCGACTTTGCAAAGATAAATATTATCCTCGACTTGAAACCACCAGTGAACCCAAAACAAGTTAGGGTACTACTTGGTCATACAGGATATTACAGGAAATTTATGAGATACTACTCAGATATGACCTATCCACTAGAAGAACTGTTAAGAGAAGATCAGGAGTTCGAATGGAAAGATGAATGTAACATATCATTTGAAACACTAAAAAGGAAACTAGTAGAGGCACCTACCCTAAGGTTCCCAAATTGGTCGATCAAATTTCATGTACATATCGACGCATCAGGCATAGCAATAGGAACGATATTAACACAACCAGGGGACGATGGAATGGATTACCCTATATTTTATAGTAGCATAAAACTAAACAAGGCAGAAAGAAACTATTCCACAATAGAGAGAGAAGCATTAGGAATGGTCTTTGCACTACAGAAGTACTGACATTACCTACTAGCCAACCCTCTCATCTTTTATACTGGCCACCAAGCATTGAAATACCTTTTAAACAAACCTTTACACCATGGAAGGATTTGCCGATGGCTACTACTATTCCAAGAATTTGAATTTGAAGTCGTTGTTAGACCAGAAAAATTAAATGTCAGACCCGACCACTTGTCGAGAATCAACACAGGAGAGGAGCCGACAAGAGTCGAAGATGACCTACCGGATGCACACTTATTTTGAATAGAAGCAGTCCCAGTAGAATTGGAGGAAATAGCTCAATTCCTAGGAAATTTTCAAGCACCAGAGGGCATGAGCATGAAAAATAAATAAATCTTAGCTATGAGGGTTGCACAATATAGGCTCATAAATGGATTTTTATATAAAATGGGCTTGGATGACATCCTCAGATGATGCGTATTGGAACATGAAAGAGATAATATCATGTATGAAGCAGAGCCTCAGATGATGCGTATTGGAACATGAAAGAGATAATATCATGTATGAAGCAGACTATGGACCAACAGGGGGATATTTTCAAGTAGATACAACTACCAAGAAAATCCAATAGTCAGGGCTATGGTGGTCGACACTATACAGGGATTGCAAAAAGTTTGTTAGCCAGTACGACAGATGTCAACGATTGGGTCAACCTCCACCTAGTACATAAATTCCCTTGATATCAGTAAACCCAAGTTTAACATTTGAAATTTGGGCCATCGACTTCATAGGACCATTCCTAATACCAGCAAAAACAATAGGTGCAAGATACATAATAACTGCAGTAGAATATGTAACCAAGCGGGCAGAAGTAGAACTTGCCAACACATGTTCCAATGAGATAGCTACTAAATTTATCTACAAAAATATAATTACCAGATTTGGATGCATAATAACCCTAATCAGTGACCAAGGTTCACACTTTATTAACAAAACCATCAAAGCACTAACAGACCAGTTCAAAATTGACCACTGATGTAGTACATCTGATCACCCTCAGTCGAATGGAGCAATAGAGGCATTCAACAAATCATTAACAAGGGGCTTAACAAAAATATGCAACACCAACAAGGATGATTGGGATGAAAAAATCCATTCAATATTATGGGATTACAGAACAACATACAAACGTTTGACCGACCAAACACCGTTTCGACTAGTCTATGGCCAAGAAGCAGTTGTTCCACTACATTTCTGACAGCAAACACCTATCATAGCAGATATTTTACATGTTGATGTCGAAGAAGGAAGGAAGGACCGACTGATGCAATTAAGAAATCTAGAAGAGCACTGACTACTTGCTTTACAACACCAAGAAATCCAAAAACAATAGCAAAAGGCTTGGCATGATCATAATATTAAAAACAAAAATATGTTGGCAGGGGACCTTGCCTTACTGTACAACAATCGAGTAAAAGGAAAACCTAAAAAGTTACACACATAATGGATGGGACCTTACGTTGTCGGAGAAATTCCTTCCAACAGATGAGTCCGACTACGGACATTACAAGGCATAATATTTCAGAAACTTGTTAATGGTGCCCAACTAAAATGGTACAAAAATTAAAAGAAGTTCAAAAAAAAAGAGACAAACATATAACGACCATAAGTATTAGAAAAAACTATTAAAATCTAAAAATCCCAAAAACAACAAAACATAACCAACACCCATAAACCAGAATGACAGGAAACTTCGAAAGATATAATAACCAACACTTTGACAACTGACACCAACCCCATCGACATATCTCCATCGACCGCTTGCATGATTGACATTGACCGATGACCTCGAAGGTCAAATCATGCCTTCATGACTAGGCACAGAAGGAGCGCCAAAATAAAATCACATTTAACGCAAACTCCATATACCATGTTGGACCATCCCTTCCACCATTAATACATCCATTGACAGAAACATCACCTGCTCCATGTATAAATATCAGGCCAGAAAAGATCATTTACCATATTTTGAATAGATAGAACAACCGAGTATTCAGAAATTTGAGAGCCGAGACCCTGTAAGAAAAGCCGACCAAGAGACCGACAAGATGGCCCCGAAGAAAACCAAAGCCATAGCTGCAAAAACCAAAGAACTACAATCCGCCAAAACCCCATTGATGAGAAGATTAAGAAATATCAAAAATTCCATGGTACAGGAAACCTCATGGATGAAAACCTGGGCAAAAATAAAATAATGGGCTTATATGGATGTAGAAGGAGCAATTCGATTAGTCGACTTGAATGATAGCCGGCTTATTCGATGAGCCAACTAAGTCAGTCGGCCGACTAAACTAGAAATTAGGTCGTCCACCTAAGGTTGTGTTGGTTCATCGAACCGACAGGTAGTTATTCTGTAACCATTCTGTAATCATATATATTAGGCTATTGAGCCAGATGAGAACTCAGTTCAGTTCTCTATGTTGTATGGACTCATTCGTATAATATAATCTGTTAATTCACCTATTTGTTCTTATCTCTTGTCTTTGTTTTATATATATGTTTTAGTGTGTATTATTGGTAACCTTATGTGATTTGTGAGATTACAACATTGGTTCCATTGCCTATAGTACATGACTGAAATGTATGCAAATAGATGATACCAAAGCAGGAGATTAAGAACTGGTGGGAACGTAAAGTTGCAAACTACTTGCAGAATTACATGCGAAGGAACAGATTAACAACCGCACAAGCAAAAGAAATATTTTTCACAAAGACGCATGAAAATTTTGTCGAATCAGTGCGCCAAATTTTGAAGAAATTCCTAGATGAGAAAGCCGAATGGGATTAAAGAACAACAGTTGCTAAAAAAAATAATCCACGGAGGTAGAACAAACTTGTCTGAGTGGTTTGAGAAAATCGACGACAACTTCTGTGAGGAGCAAGCAGTCAAAGACAGAACCTCGGTAGAAATCGTCAAGGAGAAATTCTACACTGACTCCATCGAGCAATTTCTGTTCTCTTTACTGACCTTGCTATTCAAATTCCTAATTGAGAAGGGAGTAGAACATATTTTCGAACCTCGTCCATCACTACACGAATAGCCATCAAACTCTAACTGGGTGGAGAAGCAGAGGAAGTGGGAAAAATTTATTGCAGAAAGGGAGTGGGAATACTTCCTAAGCAAATAGACTGAACTATTTGGGCTTTCTAAAAAGCATCAGGTAGGCTATGGGGGGGTAGCTGGTCATATGTTGAGATAAGTTATAGTGGATTCTAGTCGACTAAGAAATAGATACCATCAACCAGTAATGATAATTCGACTAAAAGGGAACTCAAGAGAATAGTATCACACGAAGGTATGTGGGACATTCAAAAAATAGAGAGGGAAGAGAGACAACAGAGGAGGGAAGTAAGATGAGAAGGAGCCTTAGAACTACATAGAGGAAGGAATCCTAGGGCGACTGACCAGGAAGAGACTCCACCAAAGTCGGGTCATGACCGACATGAAGAAGGCGTGGAACAAGAGGCGTCCCCTATGGAGGAATAATTGTGGATAGAGCAGCCAAAAGCTCTCCAATTAAGAGCTACCAATGAAGGAACAACCCTGTCTCCATTGAATATGTGTACTTGAATACATAATATTGTCGAAGAGGACCTATAACTACAAGCTGGTGACTTTAGTATATGGAGTTGACTGGACGACGAAGCATACATGGAACGACATCTCATTATTCGTCGACCAGAGGAAGGGAATTGTGTGACCTTTCAAGCGACACCCTCCAACCGAAGTATCCACTTGCTCTTACCGACACATGAAGGAGCACCCTCCCCCCCACCAAATATAGCTTTAGAAGACACAAACCATTCAGAACTATGCACAAATAGTTGCAGTGGACCATCAACCGCAGAAGTCAACATCAACCAATTGCCTTTCGACAAAGAATCAACAACTTATGGGAACGGAAGTTCCGTTGACCAGAGTTCCATAGAGACGAATACACCAAAAACCCCACCACCCTCACCACCACCCCCACCTCCACCACCGTCACCTCCTGAGAGCAGTGACAGTGATTCAGACATGGGTCATGGATCGGCTCACATTCCTCTATATGAGGGGGATGAGGACCCCAGATGACACTCGTTCATCTGCAAGTCAACTTGGGAGGCCAACCAAGTTACAGATGAATATAGACAAATGGCATAGTTCACTAGTGCCTTGAGGAAATGGGCATTGACGTGGTACATGACCTTTTCAGAAAGACAACCTAGAGCAACAAAAGTCGATATCAAGGCACAATTTTTGTCATTTTTCAAAACTACAGATGCTAAACACCTGGCCGCGAAAAAACTAAAAACTACATCACAAAAGCTAGGGGAAACTATTCACGACTATTAAAAGCGTTGGAAAGACCTCTTGATTTAGTTGGACTATGTTATATATGAACAGTTACTAATCCAATGGTTTCTTGTAGGGCTATCTTAGAAAGTATGCCGACACATCAGTCTGGAAATGTTCAAATCTTACGAAGATGCGCTAACAAAAGCTCTTTGAGTGAATATGGATGAGGACATACCCACTTACCCCGTGGACCACATATTGGAGGAATAGCTCAAGAACATATAGAAGTCTCTAAAGGAGTTAAGCCTCAAGAATCCGGAAGTCTGGTGCACCAAATGCTCGACGGTTGGCCATTCCTAAGATAACTTTCGATAGGAATATAGCCGACAGGACGTTTGATTCGTGTAGTCTAAATATTTTTGTGACATTTTCCAGGAGAATGGGGATCACTCGATGAAAGATTTCCCATTCAATATGAAGAATGGAAAGGCCTCCTAGTGTGCCATCTGCGAGATGAAAAATCATAACACGGTCGACTGTCATTTGAACCTGAAAAACTGATAGAACTATCAGGCGGTCTACCAAACTAATGTAGTGGCACAGCATAATGAGCAAAACAATCTAGCAAATGATCAGAATGGTTAGAGATACGATGGTCGATGATACAAGCACTGGTATGACAATCGACGCATAGGATATGGAGGAAGAGGTCGATTCCCTGGGAATCACGACAACCGACCGCGTCGACCCATTCAGTGTTTTACATGTTATA
Organism: Pseudotsuga menziesii; assembly: GCA_001517045.1. Taxonomy (NCBI): domain Eukaryota; kingdom Viridiplantae; phylum Streptophyta; class Pinopsida; order Pinales; family Pinaceae; genus Pseudotsuga; species Pseudotsuga menziesii. Next base: position 718,357 of record LPNX010267881.1, on the reverse strand, counting down.
AAGAGGGACATCAGTATGGAGACTGTTCATATAAAAATAGAACTGATCTCAAATTCTATACTCACTGTGGGGTAGGGGATCACTCACTAGAGGATTTCCCTACCATGTTAGAAAAAATTAATACCAAGAAAAATGTTAATGTCTTGTCCTATGTGCAAAAAAATGATGTAATAAATACCAAAAATTTACATATTGTAACAAAACAAGTAACAAAAACAGGAGCTGATAACCCCAAAATCAGTAAAACAAAAGAGAAAAATGTTTATCCTGACCCACTGAAAGAAAAACAAATATACAAAGAAGCAAATAATGTATTCAAAGAAATTGCACGACAAGAAAACGTTCATGATAGTCGACATAACACAATAAACAAATTAATACATCTCGTACAACACGACAATTGAGTATCTTAGTTCGTCAATCTTCTATATGAAATAAAGCATAGCAATTCTTAAAAACAAACTAAAAGCATCTGTAGCTTAAATAAAAAAGAAAAAGGCGATGCCTACCCACTTGTCGACCTAGAAATCGAAGGATACTACATCCGACAAGTAGTGCTTGACTTCGGCTCACAAGTAAACATCATGAATCGTGACACTTGGGAACAAATGGGTTGACCTCGACTCTATGAGTCAGGCATATACCTGAAACTAGTCGACCAGGGCCTAATTGAACCCATTGGAGTCTGGAAAAATGTCGACATGACTATAAAAGGAATCTCGACCAAGGTCGACTTCGAAATCATCGACCCAAAGGAGGGATCTAGTTCCTTCCTAGCCTTAGTCAGTCGACCTTGGGGTAGAAAGATGAAAGCATCCATATCCCTAGACAAGGAGCGAATCAAATTGAAAGGAAATGGACAAAAGGTCATTGTACCCATTCATCCATCTCAAGGGGAACCTTGGATTGAACCTATTGATGAAGAAGTCGATGTCTGACAACTCTACCAGATCCAGAACAATGCAGATTACACAGAACCAACCATCCATGGAGAACTTCATTTAGGCAACCAAGACTCAGTTGGTTATAATTCCGATGCTGAATTATATGATTAGGAGATCAAGAAATATGAAACAAAAGAAAGAGGGTGCTGGACTATACAAAAAGTGCAAAAAATGCCCACCCAACAGTGCTTCATAGTGTCCATTGTCCCAAAAATATTTGAGAAGAAAATTGGGGAACACCCTACCTTACAACCTACCAACCTAAATATCACACAACTACCAAGATACAAGGAAAGGGAATCACCAGTCATGCATGTCAAACAAGTTTCCAAAAATGTTGGTGAACATGGCCGACTTCAAAGCCTAGTTGAAACTTTTACAGGACAAGCTGCTAGATGGTGGGATACCCATCAGACAAGACTACAGACCTGGACAACTGCTTTGACTTATTTTGTCGAAAAGTTTGGAGGAAAGAAGTTAACCCAACAAGCTCAAATACCTGTATTCACTCAAGGACATAACCCAGAAGATCATATCAAAACCTATGAAAAAGAGTGGAGAAGACTTGGATGCAAGGATGAACAAGCATGGCCACACTTATTCCCATCAACCCTCACTGACTTACCAAACAAATGGTATAAGATGGAAGAAACCAGAGGTGAAAAATTCTTATGGCACGAACTAAGGGAAAATTTTATTAAAGTTTTCAACTTTATACCACAAAATGAAAAATTGGTCGAAACAACAAAACAAATTAAAGAATTTATACAACCGACCGAAAACAAACCCTTACAAGATAACCGATAGACAAAGAAATGTAACAATATAAAAACAAGGCCAAAACCATAGTCGACAAGATTACAATTAGAAAATGAACACACAGAAGGAAAAAGCTTCAGATGGAAATCCAACCATGTTGAAACAACCAAACCTATTTGTATAATCCTGAAAGTCAAAACAATTGACAAACAAGATACCGATAGAATGACTGCAGTTGATCCGGATTTATGTGTGAACGAAATGAAAGAACATATGCAAAATCATGATAACAGACATTTTGCAAAGATAACAAAGGTATAGTAAACACATATTCTATTAAATGGCGGAAATAGAACAGACTATAATACAATTGCTAGAATGGTGGTAACTATCTCTGAGAAGAGATGTGGCTGCTACGCTCATTCGTGCTAAGCTTCATACAAAATGAGGCCAAAGGGGCCTATTTATAATAAGAATGAGGTGAGAACCCCAAAAGTCCCAAAATGTAACCCTAGAAGATGAACCGTCATAAAGTTTGCTGCCCCAAGGTGGTAAGTTGAACAGTCAACTTCCCGGGGTCTAAACTTTTGCATACGATCTCTGATTTGGGCGTTCGATAACTCGTTGGAAAGGTTTGTCTAAGATTTATAACTTTTGGTCAGCCAAATGCATGCCGATGGCAACCATTTGGCCCCAAATCTCCAAAAAATGTCGTTTAAGGCCTCAAAACAGCCCCAGAAGTTTAGGACTCGAAAAACTACCAAAAAATAACTAGGAAACTACCACAATGGACAATTGTTTTGAGCCAGTGGAATAGGTGGGTGGCCACCGATCTCCATCTGGATCAATCCTCCCTCCTTAGGAAGCAATGGTCTCCATTGCGTCGAATCTCATATCATATCTTGAACTATGTGTTGAGTTGATCTCCGGGTGCGACATTTGTTGAAGTGAAGAGGCTGCTTTTCTTTGGCATCCCGAGAGGGTTGTAATTGTTGTCTGGATGATTTGTTTCTGGAGGAGCACCTTGAATGTGTGGCCTTGCATTGTAGAGGTACTTGTATATATGAGGAAACAATGGCTCTATCTTCTTCTTGTGTCTGAGGAGCAGAGACACCCTGTGCAGAGGGTGTGGAGGTCTTTGTGATCTTATGTTCTCCTTCAGATGCAATTGTGAAGAGGAATAATTTTCTGCTGTGGGAGCTTATCTTCCTACCCTGCGAGACTGTAGCAGGTGCAACTGTCTCTGGGATCTGGTAGAGTTTTCCTCCCAAAGTAACAATGACACTGGGAGGCCATGACTCATATACAGCATGACGCTTCCACATATATGGTTGTCTTAAAAGAACATCACAAAATTCAAGTGGGGCCACATCACGCAATACCTCATCTTGAAAAGGCTTGATGCCATATGGTAGGAGGCATTGTTGAGTAATGCGGATACCACGTCCTTGGCTTAGCCAACCGATTTTGTAAGGTTGCGGGTGTGGTGTTGTTGGAAGCTCCAATATCTTGACAACTTCTGCTGAGATCAAGTTCTTTTGGCTGTCGTTGTCAACAACAAAATGTAGAGGCATTCCCTTCACCCACATCTGCGATTGGAATAGGCGTTCCTCTGCCTCTGACTCTTCAAGATCCTCTAGTTGAATCTGTACGGTAGCAACAGTGGTAGTGGGGTCTGCATCAATGATCCACCTCCCATTGTCTATGGCTGTGGCATTGGGTTCAGAATCAGAATCAGGATCCGATTCTGAAGATTTGATCTCGACCACTAATGACTGATTTGAGCGACATTCATCAGTGTTGTCCCAAGGGATTTTATGAAATTCGCACCACTTACCAGTGTCCTTCTTTGTCTTTCGATCTCCCTTCTTTTCTTGTGGTGGGGATTGGTTGTCATTTTCTTTTGCTGTGTTCTGTGGGCCAGGGTTTCCCTTGCCTTGCTTCTGCGGTGGATTCGTAGGCCCAAAGTCTCGCTTGTTCTTTTGTTGAAATTTCTCCTCGATTTTGACAGCATACCGATAGGTGGATCCAAGTGAAGAGATTTCGAGGAAGTCCATCTTTTTAGAATAATCAACCCATAGTTTACCCACTTAGACATTAATTCATTTATTTTTGTCTTATTTTCCTAGTTCATGTGTCCCACCTTGTGCAAGTTGTTATTTGCCTATCCATAGAGGTCAAACTTGCCACATTTGACTCATGTAGCACATGGGAAATTCCAAGGAATCAAATCTTCTTTATTCCTGGCCTTCTAGGCACCTATCTACTTTTTCTGCTTTATTGCCTGCTTTTTCAGTGTTTTAAGGCAAATGGGAAAGCTAGACTAGGTGAGGTGAACTTGTTTTTTGTCCTACACATCCTCCTCTCTTTCCTCCATGCAAAAGCATGTATGAGATTCCATTCCACCACTCTTTATCTTTCCTATTCCTTTTTTCCAATTCGTGAGCTCCATGACAGATTTGGGATCAGCTTTTTACACCTATGGGGGATTTGCTTATTTTTGGTAATCCTGCTTTATGCTAGATTTGGATGCCTCATCATGCATTCAATTTCCTGATGTATTCTATTTATTCAGCAACCTATGTTATTACAGGGTTGGCTATTGTACACTTACATAATACAGTTTAGTGTTACAGCTCCATTTTCAGTCTCTTTTGTGAGTGATTTTGCATGATCAATTGATAATTGTTGTGAGTAAAATTAATCTATTACTGGGTTTAATTTCCACATGGTATCAGAGCTGGTATAGATTGTATTCTCTCCTTCAAAAATTTTTTGTAGGTTCAACATCAAAGACTGGGAGCCTTCTATTGACAGCCGGGACAGATTTTCTAGAGCTATGGATCAATCACAGAAAACTATCTTGACTCCCTTCAATTTCTTTGAATGGAAAGTAGAGATGGAGATACTATTGAGAGTGAAAGGCCTCTACAGGGTGACTATGGCAATAGAAGCAGAGCCCAATGCAGCTACAGAGAAGATAAAATGGCACAACAGGAGGGATGAGGCTTATGGCCTCCTGTGCCTGAGTATTTCTAGAGACCTCCTTTTCCATCTTGATGGATTGACATCACCGAATGAAGTATGGGAGAAGATTTCTGATCTTTTTGAAAATACAGATGAGATGAGGGGACATCAAATCGAAAATGAGTAGATTTCTCTAAGTCCAAATAGCTTTGAATCCCTGCAGCTATATTTCTCCAAGTTCAAAGCACTAGTTTTGCAGCTGAAACAGTGTGGTATTGAAAAGAAATATGATCAGCTCCTACTAGACACCCTCTCGAAGCTAGGCCCTGACTATTCAGTGTTTTTTTCGACCTTCTATGCCACAAAACTGACAGCTTGAGCCTGGAAGATGCCTAGTGATGATGGGCACCATCAAACCATCCAAAGATCAAGCCTTGATTGCTGGAGATTCGAAGGTGGATTCAAAAAGCAAAAAGAAAGCTAAAAATCCACCTGAGCAAAAGAGAGACAAGAAACAGTCTCCGGAGGATCTACAAGGTCCCAAGAAGAATACCCAAAAGAAGAAAAACAAAGGTGAAATGATCAAGTGTGCATAATGCAATAAGGGAAATCACTTTGAAAGCTCTTGTATGAAAAAATAGATTGATATGCTGACCCAACTCCTGGAGAAGAATGGCATCTCCCTTCCAGAAAGCTCAAAGAAGAGAGAAGGAGGATCAAGTTCAGATGACAGAGAGAGAGTTCATGCATTGGTTGCTGGCACATCATCCTCACCCAGTTTTATCATTGATTCTGGAGCTTCAAGACACATGGTTTCGACTAAGGAGGCCTTCTCATCATTGGACAAGTCAAAAGGACCATCTATTGTACTGGGAGATGACTCTCTCACTAAAAGTATGGGAAAAGGAAGGATAGATCTTGATCATGGTTAGTTCAACAATGTATTATATGTCCCTGGTCTCACCTCCAACCTCCTGTCAGTGTACCAGATGACCCACACTGGATCTCCTAAGAAGGTCATATTCTCCCCTGATGAAGTTGAGATCACAAAGATCTCAAGTGGTAGATTCATTGCAAAAGGAATTACAAATCATGCTCAAAAGGTATACATTTTCTCACACTTCCTACCTTACTCAAACCCCTCTGCTCTTCTGATTCATGCTAATGAAGCTAGCAAGCTATGGCATGAAATATTTTGCCACCTAAACTACAAATATCTTCTTGATCTTAGTGAAAAAGAGATGGTCATAGGGTTGCCCAAGATAAAAAATTTCCAAAGGAGTCTGCCAAGGCTGTATCCTAGGAAAACACCCAGAGCACAAATTTGAGAGAGCTAGTCATGAGAGAACCTCTGCACCCCTCAAGCTGATTCACAATGATTTTGCTGGCCCATTCCCTCATATGTCAATGATTCAGGCCAAATATGCATTGACCTTTATTGATGAATTTTCCAGGTATTGTTGGGTTCACTTCCTGAAACACAAGTCTGAAGTTTTTGGCCTATTCAAAGTCTTTAAGGCTTTGGTTGAAAACTAGTCTGGAAGGAAACTCAAGGCCCTTAGATCTGACAATGGTGGTGAGTATGTCAAGTCTGAGTTTATTAATTATTGTGCAGATGCAGGTATTCAGATGCAGCATTCTATCCCTTACACACCACAACAAAATGGTGTTGCTGAGAGGAAGAACAGATCAGTGAAGGAGATGGCAACATGCATGATGGAGGCCAAAAATTTGCCACCAAAGTACTGGGCCGAAGCTATCAATTGTGA
>LPNX010267881.1:689636-711261 GCA_001517045.1 Pseudotsuga menziesii | reverse complement strand
TAGCTGGGGATCCCAATGACCCAAGGAGGACTATATCTCAATTTGAGAGTGGTCTGTGCATGAAGGATCCTATGTTTGCTGAAAAATGCTATTTGATGGTGGAGTCTAATCCTCAAACATATGAATAAGCAGAAGGAGATCCAAGATGGAAAACAGCCATGAAGGAGGAGTTCAGCTCACTCCAGAAGAGCAACACATGGGAGCTAGTGGATCTTCCTCCAGGAAGAAAGTTAGTCAAGTGTAAGTGGGTCTATAAGACCAAATTTGCTGCTGATGGTTCACCACTGAAGTACAAGGCCAGATTGGTAGCCAAGGGCTACTCACAGGTTCATGGCATAGATTACAATGAGACCTTTGCCCCAGTGGTAAAGATGGATTCCATCAGGCTAGCTCTAGCCATTGCAGCCTCAAGGCAATGGGAGGTACATCATATGGATGTAAAGTGTGCCTTCCTGAATGGAGATCTCACTGAGGAGATATATATGCAGAAGCCTCAAGGTTTTTCTACTAACCCTTCTCTTGTGTGTAGGTTGAGAAAGTCATTGTATGGGCTAAAGAAAGCCCCAGGGCTTGGTATGCCAAGATCGATAGCTTCTTGCTATCACTGAATTTTGTTCGGTGAAAATCAGATCCAAATATATATTTGAAGTTATTTAATGGTTCATTAATGATCATTGTGTTATATGTTGATGACCTCCTCATTACAGGAAGCTCACAGGCTAAGATTGCTTCCTTGAAGAGTGCTATGAACCAAGCCTTCTCCATGACAGATTTGGGGCTCTTAAGTCAATTTTTGGGGCTTGAGATCTCTCAAACCAAAGCTGGAATCAAGGTGCACCAGTCCAAATATGCCTTGGAATTGCTGAAAAAATTCAGAATGAAGGATTGCAAAGCAAGCAAAACTCCTTTCCTTTCAGGAGTGAAGCTGGAAGAAGCTGATTCTTTACCGATGGTAAACAATACACTGTATAGGCAATTGATTGGATGTTTGTTGTATCTGACACATACTTGACCTGATATTTGTTATACAGTAAGTGTGGCTTCTAGATTCATGGATCAGCCTCAAGAGATCCATTGGAAAGCAGCCAAAAGGATCCTTAACTTTGTTCAGGGAACAAGGACGCATGGGATCTTCTATAAAGCAAAATCTGATCTTGATTTGATTGGATTTACTGACAGTGATTGGGTAGGTGATAGCACAGATAGAAATTCCACATCAAGATATGTGTTCATGCTTGCAGAAGGGCCAATCAGTTGGTCAAGCAAGAAACAGAGTTCCATTGCACTCTCATCTACAGAAGATGAGTACAGAGGAGTTGTTAATGCAGCAACTCAATGTTTATGGTTGCAGGGTTTACTTGAAGAGTGTGGCTTCGAACCAGAGTACTCAAATACCATCTACTGTGATAACCAGAGTACCATTTGAATCTGCAAGGATCCAGTTCAGAAGTAGAGAACTAGACACATTAAGATCCATATGCACTACATCAGAGAGCTTGTGCATGATGGCACCATTCACCTACTCTTATGTTCATCTTCAAAACAAGTAGCTGATATCTTCACCAAAGCATTTTGTGAGAATACCTTCAGCAATCTCAAATCACTGATGGGGATTGCTAATCATGATGTAAAAGCATGAGTGGAGACAAGATTCTACAATTTTGTTTTACAGTCCATGTTTAAGGGAGGATTTTCCCAAGTTGGTTTTGCCTCTTTCCTTGGTTGTATGGACATGCAGTATGTAAAAGGGTGACTAAGCCTTGTTGCTAGGCCCTATATTTTTGATATATTACTCATAAAGTCAGGCTTAAGGGGGAGTGTTAGAATAATCAACCCATAGTTTACCCACTTAGACATTAATTCATTTATTTTTGTCTTATTTGCCTAGTTCATGTGTCCCACCTTGTGCAAGTTGTTATTTGCCTATCCATAGAGGTCAAACTTGCCACATTTGACTCATGTAGCACATGGGAAAGTCCAAGGAATCAAATCTACTTTATTCTTGGCCTCCTAGGCGCCTATCTACTTTTTCTGCTTTATTGCCTGCTTTTTCAGTGTTTTAAGGCAAATGGGAAAGCTAGATTAGGTGAGGTGAACTTGTTTTTTGTCCTACACATCCTCCTCTCTTTCCTCCATGCAAAAGCATGTATGAGCTGCCATTCCACCACTCTTTAGCTTGCCTATGCCTTTTTTCCAATTCGTGAGCTCTATGACAGATTTGGGGTTAGCTTTTTACACCTATGGGGGATTTGCTTATTTTTGGTAAGCCTGCTTTATGCTAGATTTGGATGCCTCCTCATGCATTTGATTTCCTGATGTATTATATTTATTTAGCAATGTATGTTATTACAGGGTTGGATATTGTACACTTACATAATACATTTTAGTGTTACAGCTCCATTTTCAGTCTCTTTTGTGAGTGATTTTGCATGATCAATTGATAATTGTTGTGAGTAAAATTAATCTATTACTAGGTTTAATTTCCACACATATCAGTTTGGATGTACTGATGTAGACCACTGTGATATTTCAGGATGAGGTGCTGCTTGGAGTCTTTGATACTCAGCTTTGTCCCCAGAGTATGAAATTTGTTGGTGTACTCCGACACCGTATGGTCCCTTTCTTGACACAGAATGGTCCATTTTGTGTACTGGTCATCATAGTTTCCCACAGGGTAATACTGTTCCCTAACGACATCTATGAAAGAGGCCCAAGTGGGATTTGTTTCAAACATTCCAAACACGTCTGATGAGTTTTGCTCACAATAAGTACCCCACCAATTTTGGACATGGGGGACTGCCTTAAGGAGCGCAAAGGTGATCTTTTCTCTGTCGAAAAAATTGTGGATAGAGAAATACCCTTCTAGAACATTCAACCAATTATCCAAGGCATCTGCATCAATATTTCCTTCAAGTAAAGGAATATCAAAGTTAACTTGTACCTTAAAGGGAGTTGCATCCCCAAACCAACTGCTTGTTGAAGATGCACTTGCCATTGTCGGCATTCATTGAAAGATTTGGGTGAAACTGTCCATCATTTCGTTCCTCTGTCACTCGAGGGCTTCCTCAAGCAGCGACTTGATAGGATCTCCTGCTCCATCGTCTCTCTTGTCTTCCGCCATGGGAGGTTGTTTGAGATGGTGAGAATGATCAAGTGAAACTAGTTCGAGACCAAACTCTCTATACTCAGACCTCGTCGGGGACATGCGCCAAGAAACAATCAAAGAGCAGATTGTTCTGATACCACTGATCCGGATTTATGTGTGAATGAAATGAAAGAACATATACAAAATCATGATAACAGACATTTTGCAAAGATAACAAAGATACAGTAAACACATATTCTATTAAATGGCAGAAATAGAACAGACTGTAATACAATTGCTAGAATGGTGGTAGCTATCTCCGAGAAGAGATGTGGCTGCTACGCTCATTTGTGCTAAGATTCATAAAAAATGAGGCCAAAGGGGCCTATTTATAATAAGAATGAGGAGAGAACCCCAAAAGTCCCAAAACATAACCCTAGAAGATGAACCGTCATAAAGTTTGCAGCCCCAAGGTGGTAAGTTGAATAGTCAACTTCCCGAGGTCATAACTTTTGCATATGATCTCCGATTTGGGCGTTCGATAACTCATTGGAAAGGTATGTCTAAGATTTAAAACTTTTGGTCATCCAAATGCATTCCGATGGAAACCATTTAACCCCAAATATCCAAAAAATGTCATTTAAGGCCTCAAAACGGCCACGGAAGTTTAGGACTCGAAAAACTACCGAAAAATAACTAGGAAACTGCCACAATGGACAATTGTTTTGAGCAAGTGGAATAGGTGGGTGGCCACCGATCTCCATCTAGATCAGCAGTCGACTTTCCTGCCACATTCTCACAGTTGAAAGAAGGAAGTCGATCGATAAATGAAGCCAAAGCACCAGAGTGGCTAGATGCTAAATTCAAAACTAAATAATTCAACATCTCAAATGATGATCGACCAAAAATGGCAAAGATTGGTGAATATTGGAGCGAAGAACGGACCATAGAGATAGTAAAATTATTAAAGGAGTTCCAAAATGTATTTGCTAGAGACTATAAAGACCTCAAAGGCTTAGTCCATGAAATGGGAGAGATGAAAATTGATACTAAACCTGATGTTCGACCTGTGAAAAAAAGGCCTTATAAACTAGCTCACAAATACAAGGAGATAGTCAAAAAGGAAATTGATAACATGTTGGTAGCAGGCATCATCTACCCTATTGACCAATCAGAATGGGACAGTCCAATGGTGGTACAACCTACGAAACATGGTCCGACCTGACTAGGAATTTGTGTTGAATTCAGGGAACTAAACAAAGTAACACTGACAGACCCATTTCCAACCCCTTATGCAGATGAAATCTTGAATGAATTTGCAGGACATGAATGCTACTCATTTGCAAATGGATTATCAGGCTATAACCAAGTGCCAATAGCTAAAGAAGACCAGAAAAAGACAACCTTTGTGTGTGAATTTGGTTCATTTGCTTACAAAGTTATGCCTTTTGGATTAAAGAATGCACCTACAGTGTTCTCTCGAATTGTTAAAACATTTCAGGAATATATCTATAAGACCATGGCAGTATACTTTGACGACTAGGAAATATACTCCATGTTAAAATATCATTGCAAATGGCTTAGACTTATGTTAGAGAGATATCGACAGATTCAACTATCACTAAACATCAAGAAATGCATATTTTTGACCCCCATAGGGATATTATTGGGGCACATTGTCTGTAAGGAAGGTATTAAGGTTGACTTTGCAAAGATCAAAATTATCCTCGACCTAAAACCACTAGTAAACCCAAAGCAAGTCAGGGTGTTACTTGGCCACACAGGCTATTACAGAAAATTCATGAGATATTATTCATATATGACCTATCCTCTTGAAGAACTATTAAGGGAAGATCAAGAGTTTAACTGGACAGAGGAGTGCCACATATCATTCAAAAAATTAAAAAGAAAACTAGTCGAAGCCCCCATCCTAAAGTTTCCAAACTGGTTGATCAAGTTCCATGTTCATATTGATGCAAAAGACTTAGCAATAGGAGCAATCCTAACTCAACCAGGAGATGATGGAATGGATTATCCTACAGTTTATAGCAGTAGAAAATTAAATAAGGCTGAAAGAAACTATTCGACAACAAAAAGATAAGCCCTGGGCATGGTCTTTGCCCTACAGAAATACCGACATTATCTCTTAGTTAACCCATTTATATTCTATACTGACCATCAGACCCTGAAGTATCTCGTCAATAAACCCCTACATCATGGAAGGATTTGTCGATGGCTACTTCTTTTCCAAGAATTTGAGTTTGAATTCGTTGTCCGAACAGGCAAGTTAAATGTAGGTCCTGACCATTTATCTTGAATCAACACAGGAGAAGAACCGACAGGAGTCGATGATGACTTACTTGATGCACACTTATTTTGGATAGAAGCAGTCCCAACAAAACTAGAAGAAATAGCCCAGTTCTTGGAAGATGGACATGCACCAGAAGGTATGAGCACTAAGAAAAAGCAGATCTTAGCTATGAAGGTTGCACCATATAGTCTCATCAATGGATTTTTATACAAAATGGGATTAGATGATATCGTCAGAAGGTGTGTACTAAAACATGAATGAGACAACATTATGCATGCAGCACACTATGGACCTGCAGGAGGACATTTTCAAGCCGACACAACTGCAAATAAAATTCAACAATCTGGATTATGGTGGCTGACACTCCATAGAGATTGCAAAAATTTTGTCAGTTGATGTGACAAGTGTCAACAACTGGGTCAACCCTTGCCTAGCACAAAAATGCCTTTGATCTCAGTAAACCCAAGTTTGACATTTGAAATCTGGGAAGTCGACTTCATAGGACCATTTTCTATACCATCCAAAAGGACAAGTGCAATGTATATCATTACTGCAGTTGAATATGTCACTAAATGGGCAAAATCTAAACCAGTCGACACATGTTCTAGTGAGATAGCTGCTAAGTTTATCTATAAGAATATCATCACTAGATTTGGATGTCTACTAACCCTGATTAGTGACCAGGGGACACACTTTATCAACAAAACTATCAAAACCCTAACCGACCAGTTTCAAATCGACCACTGTCGGAGTACACCATACCATCGTCAGTCGAATGGAGCAATTGAAGCATTCAATAAGACATTAACAAGAGGATTAAATAAAATATGTAATGCTGATAAGGATGACTAGGATGAGAAAATACCTGCAGTCTTATGGGCATACAGAACAGCATATAAATGATCGACCGACCAAATTCTTTTTTGACTAGTCTATGGACAAGAAGCAGTAGTTCCACTACACTTCTGACAACAGACACCTATTATCGTATAAATACTACATGTCGATGTCAAACAGGGAAGGAAGGACTGACTATTGCAACTCAATAAGCTATAAGAGCACCGACTCATGGCTATACAACACTAAGAAATCCAGAAACAACAACAGAAAGCATGGCATGACCGCAACATCCAGAACAAAAACTTGTCGGTCGGAGACCTTGCTTTACCATACAATAGTCGGGTCAAAGGTAAACCTAAAAAGCTCCACACATAATCGATGGGACCTTACGTTGTCGAAGAGATACACCCCAACGGATCAGTCCGACTAAGGAAGCTATAGGGCAGAGTATTTCAAAAGCTCATTAATGGAGCCCGACTAAAACGCTATAGAAACTAATTTCTAAAAAAAAAAAATCATATAACGACCATAACCATCAACCAAAAGCCATAAAAAGTTAAAAATTCAAAAACCAAAACAATTGTACTTACAGAAAAACCATGATAGGAAATCACCATCTCGACAACCGCCATCATGACCATTGACCATTTTCATCGACTGACCACTCCCATCAACCATTCTCATCACTAACATCATCCGACGACTTCAATAATCCCATCGCGCATTCATGACATCGAGCGTCGAAAGTAATCCACCATTAACACACACTCAAGTATTTCAGCTGCAACATCACGTTCGCCATTAATACACCCATCGACGCACACATCCATAGCATCGCCTATAAATACTGTATCACCAAAGGACCATTCATTGCAATCCATACAGAGAGAGCATCAGAGCATCCAGTTGACTAAAAACTGAGAACTTCTTAGTGAAATCAACCACCAAGCCGACACAATGGTCCCCAAACAAACTCAAGCCTCGACCAAAGTCAAGGAAATACTGGCTGTAGATACACCTTTAGTCCGTAGGTTGAAAAAGATTAAAAACACCAAGGCACAGGAAGCCTCGTGGCAAAAAATCTGGACCGAAATTCAAGAATGGGCCTTTGTCAACAAAAATATCACTCAAGCAGCAAAAAAAGTAAGACACGGTACTATCTTCAGCTATGTCAATGCACCACTCATGGCCAGCTTTGGTGGCACAAAGGAAACTGCTATCAAATTCATCATCAGTCGGTATTACAATGGCCAATTCTACTTTGATGAGCCGGTCGACATCTCTGGAGAAGTTATCTCCAAGCTGACCGGTTTGTCTGATGAAGGAAACCCCATCCCAGTCGAAATCAAAGAAGGATTGGTCGAAGAACTCACTGGGTCACCTTCGGGTAAGAACTCCAAGGGATTGATGATTAGCCAAATCACAACCCGAATGTCACATATTGTGGCCAATATCATTGCAATAACACTCACCCTAGCAGGTCGAGGCAGCAACCTTAAATTAGACATGCTAGAAGCTGTCGACATAATAGCCACCGATGGACAAATATACAGATGGGCAGAATATGTCATCGACATGGTGAAGACCATCTGTGCAAGATGTCAAGAAATGAGGGGAATCATCAAGTTCCCCTCCCTCATCTTATGGATTGTTATGTACCACATCTGCCCACAGGGAAGTCCAATCTTTCAGGAACCATCCAAGTTTGACATGTGGAGATTTAAGCCATTCTCCTAGAGAGGAATCGTGCACGAGCTTGAGAGTCGGAAAGTACTGTTGGAGAACTGGTTTCAACAACTCAAAGTCCACACGACTAGATGGAGGGTGCCTCAAAATATCTGAAGAAATCTACTGACGAACTCTCACATCCAGCTAGAACTTGACCATACATCGATGTGGTACATGTAGGGTGAAAATTCAAATGCCAAAGCCCTCGACTACTATCTGTCTGTCGACTAGATATTTCAAGAACTGTCACGACAGGCCAAAACAAAAATACTAGTACCAGCAGCAACAAAACCGATTGACTTCTCGATCAAGGAGCCGCTCACCAACCAGAAAAAAGAGGAAGACTATGAGCTCAACCTCTATATCATCACATTTGTGTCGAAGGAGACATCGTTCGAACACATTGGTCGACTGCAAATAACCATAAAACCTCTGACCACAAAGAAGATCGAACCCCAGACTGTAAATCCATAGCCACAGCAGCAGATAATTCCTTCGGCTGTAAAAAGTGTCGGCCTGACTTAGGAACTAGGGAGGGAGACAGAGCCAGAAAACCCTAAGTACGCTGTCACAAAAGGAATCATTCAAAAATTGTCGAAAGAAATAGCAGTGGCTAGGAATAAACTCAAAACACAACAACAACAACAAGGTAAAGGTAAGTGCAAGATTATCCTTGATGACTCATCAAAAGATGAGGAGGAATTGGTAGCCACGGCCCTCAACCTCATAAAGGATGCCACAACAAATAAAGTGCCAGTCAAAATCCAATTCCAGCAATTTTTTGACATCGGAGCACAAGCAGGTCAACCGAAGAAAGCAAAGACTACGACGACACCTGAAAATGTTGTCGATTTGGTTTCGATGCCTCCACCCCCATCACCAATGAAAATAACCTAGGAACAAGCACTGGCACCACAGTAAGTCAGCCCCCTCGACTTATGCAAAAGTGTGATGTTAGATGAGGTAAAAGAAAATTTTGACAAAGATAGGGATTTGCAGGATTTTATTGAGAAGCTGCCTGAGTTGTTTACATCGGCTAAGAAAATATCGACACAAGCACCTCTCTTCATGACCAATGGATACCAACTAGGACTTGAAGCCCAGTCCAGAACTTTTGCAACCATCATGTTGAATTTCGAGAGAAATCCCGACAAGGAAGCCGAAGTCGTTGCACGACGATCATCGACTATCACCCCTACTGCACCCCTAGTTGACCCACTAGCCACTGCCCTGACTGAAGGAGTAGAAACTGAGGAGGACATAGCCCAACAAATTCACCAAATGTTCTCCGACATAGACTCACCTCCTCAACCCGATAATCCACCACTTACCCACCTTTCCCCCAACCTAGTCACCCTTGACCATTCACCAACTCCATCACCAACACCACCCCCTGATTCAGAACAAGGCCCTCCACAATCATCTGCACCAACTGCATCCACTTCTGCAAATCTCCCATCTCTACAACCGAAAGTAGCAACCATCCCACCACCCCAACCAGAAAAACCAGCAACCACTATCCCACAAACCAAAGAACCTGACTCGAATTTTGCAGGTACACAGGTGGCGACTCAAGAGAAGCATAAGAAGAGGAAGGAGAAACAGAAGAAGGACCATCATGGATAGCCGTCAAAGGTACAAATCATATTGAAAAAGGCAAGCTCGTTGACTGACACAGAGTTAGGAGAACTCCTCAAGACCCTATCAAGTGAAGCAAAGATGAGGAGTGAGCAAAGAAACAAGGAACTCAATGACAAGAATGCAGAACAGGTCGAGTTCCTTGACAAATGCAGGAATCTGGCCCATTCCATCATGCTGGGCCCCATATAGCTCGACATAGGCAAACTGCTCAAAAGGGTGTATCAGGTGTTTGAGAGCATGGTGTCGGCCCTCCAAGCCCACATTCAGGAGACCAAGGAAGAACAAAAAGAAGAAACTACCCAACTCCTACTAGCACAGCACACTGCATTTTCTGAAACCTATAAAGTGTTGTAGGACCATATAGAGGAGTCTGTTGTAACTGAAGAAATACTAAGAGATTGGACTAATTACTACAGGCAAGTCTATTAGTAGACTTGACAGACTCAACAAGGGATTCAGGCACTAGAAAGCAGAAAAACCACTAAGGAAGCACTCAGAACAACTATAGAAGAACAGATAGTGATTGAAACTGCCAAACTGCAGAAACTTGAAAGGGAAGCACATCAGTGGGTGCAACAATCTCTCCCTAACTTGGAGAAATTCAACATCATCTGTTTGCAGATGAAATGCCTTATCGAGACTGCAGAAGAGAAGGACCGGTTTATGGGTCCCGACATGGAGAGGATAGCTGAAATCTCCATTTCAGAGAAAATGACGATCTTATCAAGCTTGACCACACTCACCATCGACATCCAGAAAATTTTGCAAAGTTGGACAGATTTCCAACATCACCTCGCAATCACAGCCCCAACCATTGTAGAAGTCTACGTACGAAAAATACCAACCATCAGACTTCATAGCCCACCATAATAACTATTGAGACCGCGAAATTTTTTTGTACCTCCCTGTTTCTTCGGGACAAAGAAACATTTTGTTCATGGGGGATATGTAGAAGGAGCAAGTTGATTAGTCGACTTAAACGATAGCCGACTTAGTCAATCAGATGACTAAGTCGATGAGACGACTTAGTCAATCAGTCGACTAAGTCGGTTGTTTGACTAAACTAGAAATTAGGTTGGCCACCTAAGGTCGTGTCGGTTCACCGAACCAATAGGTAGTTATTTTGTAACTGATCTGTAATTATATATATTAGGCTGTTGAGCCAAATGAGAATTCAGTTCAGTTCTCTGTGTTGTATGGACTCATTCATATAATATAATCTGTTAATTCACCTATTTGTTCTTATCTCTTGTCTCTATTATATATATATGTTTTAGTGTGTATTATTGGTAACCTTATGTGATCTGTGAGATTACAACAATGGACAATAAAATGATACCAGAAGCAGAGAAGATAAGCTACAGTACCATCATGAGTTACATGAACACACCATTCATGGAAAGCTTTGGAGGAACGAAATAAACAATAGTGAAATTTATCATTAGTTGATATCACAATGGTAAACTTTACTTTGACCGACTGGTAGAAATTTTTGGGGAAGTAATACACAAAATTACCGCTCTGTCAAATCAGGGCAGCCCTGTCCCTATTGGTATAAAAGAAGGACTGGTAGAACGAGTAACTGGAACACTAAAAGGGAAGAACTTGAAAGGGCTAATTATTAGTCAAATACAAGCCCAGATGTCGCAAATCGTGGCCAAAATCATAGCAACAGGACTCACTCCTATAGGTCGAGGGAGTGATCTAAAGCTAGACATGCTAGAAGTAGTCGACACAATAGCAACTACAGGAAATATTTACCATTGGGCCCATCATGTTGCCAACATGATCAAGAGTATATGTGAAAAATGTCGGTAGTCGGCCGGATTATAAGGTTCCCATCCCTAACACTCTAGATAGCAATGTACCACTTATGCCAAGCAGTTCTAGGAACCACACAAGTACCACATGTGGAGATTCAAGCCATTTTCACAGAATGGAACACTGAAAGAATTGGAAAATGGTAAAGTAATGCTGGAAAACTGGTTCCAAAATCTAAAAATCCAGACAACTAGGTGGAGGGTGCCTCAAAACATCTGAAGAAGTCTATTGAAAATAGCACATATTCAACTCAATCTAGACGACACAACAGTCTAGTACATGCAGTGGGAAAAGCAACAAAGAAACCTATCGACTACTACCCAACAGTTGAAGATATTTTTCGAGAGCTAGCTCGACAGTCCAATACAAAGTTATCAATACCAGCAAAATCCAAAGAAATAAATCAACCAATCGAAGAACCATTGACAAACCAAGAAAAAGAGGAGGACTATGAACTCCATTTGCATATCAATACCCTCATGTCGGATGAGATACCGGTAGAAGACACCAGCAGACTTCAACTGACAATTGTCCCAAAACCTACCCAAACAAGAGTCATACTTACTGAACACCAGGTAGTCAAACCGACATAAAAAAGTATCATCTTGGCTCACCGACAGGAATAAGAAGAAGAGAAGATAGAGGAAGACATCGAATCAGATAATCCGGAATATGCTATGACAAAAGAAAACTTAAGGAAAATAGAAAAGGAAGTAGCAGCCTCAAGGAAGAGGAAGGCAATTCAGGAAAAGGGGAAGGGGAAGCAAAATATTATTTTATCTGAGTTAGAAGATGAAGAAGAACTATTGGCAGCTACTTTCAACATCATAGAAGACACAACAACAAACAAAGTCTAATTCAAAACACAATTCAAATGGTTTTTCGATGCAGGAGCAAAACAAGGGAGACCGAAAAAGGTAAAAACTGCAACCACTTCATTTGATGAGAACACTATTGATTTAGTTTCTACACCTCCACCCCCATCTCCAACCCAAATTACATAGGAAAACACCCCATAGATACCCACCATAAGGCCAGTCGAAATTTGTAAGAATGCTATGCCGGAAACACTGAAAGAATGGTTCGAACAGAATGGTGATTTTTAGGCATACATTGAAAAATTACCCGAACTACTCACCTCTATCTAGAAAATTATCACCAAATGTCCACTAATTGAAGCTAGTGCACCACGCCAGATCCTCTCTCAGCAAATTGGCCAAATACCCCAGAAACCAAGGTCTGTGGGAATCATCAAGTCAACATTCTTGAGGAACATTGACAAGACATCTCAAATTGTTGCAAGTCGGACCTCATCCATTATCCCTTTTGACATCTCACATCCCCCACCAACCAATGAACCAGCAAGAGATGTGGAAGAAGATAGCCTGGAAGATATCAACTAGGTGATCGAAAACCTATTCTCTGATGACTCAGATGATTCACCACTAGAAGTAGAAGACCCAACATCCACTAACAATATCCCCACCACACTAATTACACTAGACCATTCACCATATCCACCACCACTTTCCAATCTAGAACCTTTAGCAAACCCTGAACCATCTATGTCAAATCCTCCAGACACACACCGAGCTACAGGTTCCACCCAAGAAATTCAACTGGACATTCCATCGACCATCGAAGATCAGCATCCAGAAAATAAACCACGCGATAATCTACCACTTGCAGATGCACAGGCACAACAACAGATAGAACAGCATAAACACAAAATAAAAAGAGACAAAAAGAAGAAATAACACCACAAAGAATCAAAGTCGACAATGTTCCACCTTATCCAACTTGGATCGACTACTACGGTCGATGCAACAAAGCTAAGAGACAGAGAGTTGGGACAACTCTTAGAAACTCTGGCCACTGAGGCAAAAACAAGAAGCTAGACCATACGACAACATCTCGATGACAGTAAGAATGAACAAGTCGAGTTTCTATCAAAATGTAGAAAATTAGTTCAAACAGTAATACCAGGACCTATAGAGGTTGACGCTGACAAGCCACTTGAAAATGCATACCAGCTATTTGAAAGCATGGTGTCGACTCTACAATCCCATCTACTAAATACAAAAGAAGACCAAAAAGAGGATACATCCAGACTATTAAGGAAACAATACATAGCTTTCTCAGAATCTCACAAAGTGCTCCAAGACCACCTGGAAGAATCTGTCATCATAGAAGAAGTACTCTGTGATTGGCCCACTTATTATAGGCAAGTATTTCAGCAAACCCAATAGACTCGAGAACAAATTCAAGTGCTGAAAAGAAAAAAAGGCATCGAAGAAGCACTGAGAAACATGATACAAGATCAAATTGTATTGGAAACCGCCAAACTATAGAAACTAGAAAAACAAGCACACCAATGGGTACAACAAGCACTCCCAATCCTTGATAAATTGGATACAATATGCCTGCAAATGAAAAGAATACTAGAGGTAGCAGAGGAAAAAGATCACTTCATGGGACCCGACATGGAAATCATAGCAGACCTGTCCATCTAGGAGAATATGTCAACCTTATCAATCATCACAACATTGATTATCGACATCCAGAAAGTATTATAGAGCTGGGCAGAATTTCAACACCAACTGGCCATTAGAGCAGAAGCAATTGTGGAAATCTAAGTTCAGAAACAACCAACCATCTGACTACATAGTCCATGAAGACAAACAATACCAGAAACAACTACCTAAGACAACACACTGTTGAAGTGCCTCCCCTATTTCTTCAGCACGAAGAAAGATTTTGTTCCTGGGGGAGATGTTGGAGGATCTAGTCGGTGAGATGACTAGTTGAATAGCCGACTAATTGGAGATTAGGTCGGTCGCATAAGGTCATGTCAGTTGACTGAACCGATAGGTAGTTATATGTAACTGTTTGTAAATCATATATATTAGGATTTTGAGCCAGATGAGAAATTGGTTCAGTTTTGGGTATGTATTGACCCTCATGTTATAATATAATATGTTATTCCCTTATCTATGTTCTTGTCTCTTGTGTCTGTTATTTCTATGTGATTCTATATGTATTATTGGTAACCCTCTATTATCAGTGAGATTACAACAATACATCAAAAATAATATTTTCATCTTAGAGATACCCTATGATGTTGAATGGCTACTGTTACAAGTGCAATAGTTATGGTCACAGAGCCATTGATTGCAGAGATGATGAAAAAATCATGCCAATAAGAAATCAAGATGGGTTTTTCATTTAAGGCTACAATTGCTATCATTATGGTGATTTCGTAAAACATTGTTGGATGCAGGGACCAATTAAATTTTGGAGAAGAATGCAAGTTCAAACAAATGAAATGAACAATCATTATGCTACTAAAGTATGGAGAATAAAGTTAGTAGATCAAAATAGGAAAGATAAAAATCTTGGGAAAAAACCAATACCATTTTAAAGACTATCAACCAGTGATATGAAGTGTACAAATAATGCGTAAAAATATATATGTAACTAATTATCATATGTGAGTATCGTATAGTACTTGGTTCCAGCAGTATCTGTGTGACAGAATACAAGTCCATCAAAGTAGCACTAGTGATTAGTGATAAGAGAAGCAATATTTCCAAAATAATTTCTTGCCGCCATTAATGCAAACATGAAGAAAATTTGAAAAGGAAGAGGGGTCGATGATAGGAGGAGCATGCCATGAGGGGGAGAAGTATGGTCAAAGGATGTTCCATTTTCCATTGATTACAAAGGGGGAGAAAAGTTTTTTTGACAGGAGGAGATTGTTTTGAAGAGGAGTTATGGTGTTGTCATCAATGACAAAGGGGGAGATTGGTGAATAAGTTATCATTGATGCCAATGGTGTCTGGGCATTGATTCCAATTGTTGATTTTTTCGTACCCCTTGTGGAACACCTAAGGGTTAGTGTTTAGTTTGTGGTTATCTATGTCTAAGGATCCTTTTTGACCTTTTTCAATCCCAATATTGAAGCCCTCAGAAGCCTTGGAACAACAGAAAAATCCCTAGTTACCCATTGACTTGGTCAAGTGCCCCTAAGCTCTATCTTGGTCCCATTTGAGTCCATTGTCGAGTTCCTTGATCTTGGTTGATCTTTGGTTACTGGTCTTTTTGTTGCTTGTTATGATTGTACTTTTTGTGTTCTCTTGATTGGTTGTTGGATGGATAATGTGGCTCATGTGTGTAGGTCCCTTGATGGGTTGATGCTGGAGCCCATTGCTTGCATTGTATGGTCTTGATGTTGTTGAGTTCTTGTGGGGTCCTTGAGTCCACAAGATTAGATATTGATCCTCTTGCATGTGGAGACTTGGGTCTTGAACCCACGCATATGGTGGTTTGATGGCCCTTGTACGGTATATGGTCATTGTAATGTTGTATCCTTGTGATCATGGATATGAAACCCATAAGGTGTTACAAATTAGTGGTGAGGTATTTGTATCCCTCTTTTGGGGTGTTGGTACTCTTATGGTGATGAAGTATATAGTGGAACCATTAGGTATGTTTTTAATTATACAGATACTTTGAACATGATAATGTTGAAGCCCTTGAAGTCCTTGAATTCCTTGAATCCATTTTGTATAATAATGATGATATTCTTGAAAAATACATTGTTCCCACTTCATTGGGGGTGTTGGGTTCCTTGATACCCTTGATATGATGAGTATATGGTGGAGCCCTCCTACTTGTTGATGTAAATTTTGTGGATGTGAATACCATCAAATCCTTCATGCCTTTGATTATGTCCATTGAAGCCTTTGACCTTGGAACTTATGCATAAGGTAACATGGTCTTTGACACCTTTATGTGTGGATTCTTGATGTCATGTTCAAATTGAAGAATTTAAAAATATTGGACCAAGAATTTGAAAATAAAACCATCATAGGGAGATAGTACTCATCCAACCATTTTTGTTGATATGTGGATCATCTTTTGACTCCTTATGGTTGAAGAGATATGAATTTTTGAAGTTGGTGTACCCCACCTTTTCGGGTCAACCGACCAAAAAAAGAGAATTTAATTATTTGTAATTTTGAATTGCATGTCGGCTCAGTTTGAGGTACTAAATTTTTGCCATGACCTATATAAATAGAATATGAAACATTTCATTTGTTCATGAATCAAGTCTCTCTTTGTTATTTCACAACTCTTGTAGAAAAGTGCGAAACTTTGTGGAGGAGAATTGTTTGGGGATCTTCCCTAAAATTGGCATAAGTTTCTCATACAGAATCGGAATTAAAAAATTATTGGCTCATTGGAAAGCTTGTTACGAGGCCTGTGTGATGACATGATATAGAGATTATTTTGGTTTGTCTACTATTTCTTCATATTGTGATCTTCAAAAATTTATGGTTCATGCTTCTTAGTTTCTCTTGTGATGACACATGTCTCTCAAGGATAGAGTTCATCTTTGATCTTAGTATGTGAGCCTATACATTGTTATATATATTTGAAGTTGTTGAATATGTTATAGAGGCTATGGTGATGGTTATCTTGGAATATATCATAATGTAAACTTGATATAAATATTCATGATTATATTGGATATTGTTGACATAGATTTTGGTGTTTATCTTGATTGTTGTATAGTGTAGTATTGAATGAGAATTTGACATGTAAGTAATAGATATCGTGAGTGATTTTTTTGATCAAGATAAGTGTTTTCTTCGAAAAATAGTTTGACAAGTGTTGATCACTATGTATTTAACCTAAGTGGAGCTGGTCTATTATTGATTGTTAATGACAACCTTTTGTAGTATTGTAAGGGACTATTTGCTTAATACTTTCCTTATTTGTTGACTTGATTTGAGTGGAGTGGAAAATCCTTGTGTCTAAGAATTTATCAGACTGTATGAGTTTGAAATAGTTGGTTACATCTTATTCTTGGCTAAGTTTATTTGGTTAAGGTTTATCATGTTTAAATATCAAGTATTCCTTGACTGTGATTGAGGTTGGTTATGGTGCCATTGATTTGAGTGTGATTAGACAAAGTTTGGTTGAATGCATGTGAAGTCTCTTGGTTTCTCAAATGCCTCTCTTACTTGATGAACTAGGTCAAGTAAGAATGGTTGGTTGAATATCAGAGCACTTGATTAGATTTACATAAGTATATGATTGATTTGGCAACTTACACAAGAAGCTTGGTACAGGTTGGTTCAATTGAGCAATATTGTCATAGGTTTCCTTATGTGCGATTGGTTTGAATTAGATTGTTTGAGTTGTATGAGCAGTTACTTTGACCCAGGTGGACTAAGTTTGGTGTGCACACTCAAATTGACCGAGTCAGATGATGTGAGAAATAGATTGATTGGTACATCTTGATTGACGGGTTGATTGTATAGGTTGATGAGCAGTGTGATACAATGGACAATGATCATTTGATGAGTAGTGATAAGATAATGAGTAGTGTTTATTAGTGGCAGTGGTTTTGTAGGGTGGTACAGATTGTATAGTGTAATATATGTGTTGATTAGAAGGTGCATAAGATTAGTGTGGTTGGTGGTTTAGTAGTTCAGTTTCTATCTTCTTATCTAGGTGGCAAGACATGGAAAGGAAAGGAGGTTGTAGCCTCCTTCTGATAGTAATCGGAGAACCAAGGAATTGAAGCTTCCTTTAGGTTTTACCTTGTAAATCAGGGGGTTGTAGCCTCCTTCCAGTTGTAGCTAGAGAATTGAAGTCATTAAGGGGGTTGTTGCATCCTTCAACTTGTTGATGGATAATTATTATTAGAAAGGATTCCGTGGTTTTTTCCCCATGACTTAGGTTTCCACGTAAAATTGGGTGTACTTTGTATTATTCTATGCTTCTTATGTGATGATGATAATGTTGATGATGATATAATGATAATGTGATAGTCCATAATATTTAATAAGTTGTTGATTTCTAAAATTGAAAAAGTAATAAAAATTGCACACATTAATTCACCCCCTCTCAGTGTACCTGGTGTGTCCAACATTGGTTCATGTTTGAAACTTTATTGGAATCTCAAAAATCCAAATTTGGGAACCCTATACCAACTTCAAAGAATTATACATAAGAAAAAAGGATTGAAAGTTCAAAAAAGGTTTCCAAAAGATGGAGGTAAATATTGTTTGTGCAAATTTTGTTTTTATGGATTTGATTAATCCTTTTGGTGTTAGTGGTGATGTCATGGGATATATCAATATGCAAATATCCACATATATTTACTTTTGGAAACACACAACTGTAGCACATGAGTTCCACTACTCAAATTCCATCTAAGGTTTGAAGCAAAGTTTTGGAAGGAAAGAAGATTATTCAAAATACATGTTTGAAATTGATTGAGGACAATCAATCTTGATTGGTGAGGAATTTCATGACTCCAATTAAATAATTTCCAAATAATATTACTTGTAAAATATGTTTCAACAACCTACTAGTTCCCTAGGTTGATATGGAGACATAAATTTTGTAATAAGGGGTTGTGGGACTAAAAATTACTTTAGTTTACCATATTCACATTTAAATGGGTTACATAAATGATAAATTATAAGAAAATAAGGTTGCATGGGTTCATGAAGACACTTAGAATCTTGTGGAGCCTTTGGATGACTAGATTCCCCATACAATTGGCATGATCTTCATCCAAATTCGAACATATGGGTAATGTAACGATATTGGAGGGTGGTGTGGTTCAAATATAATATAATGAGCCAATGAATTCAAATGTGTAAAGGAGAGTAACTCCCATGTAAGATAAATATACTAGAAGATAATGTGTGCCACTTGGAAGGAGATTACATGCATTCTATGACAACAAATGACGAAAGATTCTAAGACATGAAAAATTTAGACCTGATTGAATACATATGAAAAATATGACATGGCAGGGATAAGAATAGGAACCAAGAGGTCAATATGGAATTTCAAGGCATCCATTCGAATTGGGAAAAGAATTGAAGCATGAAGAGGAAGATCGGTGTCATAAGACTTACTAAACCGCTAACATGAGTTGGAGGAAACCCATGGAAGGAAATTAGAACTTAAGAGGAATGTTGAAGTAAATAAAAGGATTTCATGAGGAAGGATAATATATTTTTATCATTCTTTAATTTGACTTTGGAATTTCGGAGAGATTTTGCTTGTCCATTGCACGGTGAGTGTTCACTCTCCCTCCTTGTGAACCAGTTTCGAGGGATTTGGATTCCTTTACAAGTTGGTTGATGAAGAGGAAATTCAGAAATATAATAGGATATTAATGAATTATTTTTAGTTGAAGGTTGAAGGAACATACATTCAAATTATCATATATTCCCCTATTCTCTCTTTCCTTCTTCTCCATTCACCTCCACTCTCATGTTGAGGGTGCACTTGTTGGATTGGTGCTTGTACTTTGTTGAGTATATTTGATTCCCGAGATGTGAAATATGATGTAAGGCTCTATAATATCATTTCCATATTATTTTTAAGTTGAAATATCATAAATACATGTATAAAAGGATTTCATTCCCATGCTCTTGAATGACTAGTTTTCATGTATTTGGCTTCCATTTTGGAAAGAGTTGCATAATAGATTTGTATGAGGGAATTTATATGAGTTTGATGATTATGGGTAATAAATATATTATTCTTGCATATGTACTCTTATTTATATATTCTATATAATTCTAAATATCATATATCCATGTGTGAAAGGGTTGCATCCCATGAGTTCGAATGACTAGTTTTCATGTGTTTGGATTCCATTTCGGAGTTATATATATTATATGTATTAAGGAATTTATATGATGTTAAATTATATTAAGGAATAAATTTATGTTTTGTATATGGTATCCATTCATCATTTCATGTTTTGAACTATTTCATGTACGTTTTGTGAGTTAAAATGGAGCTAGCAATGTCATTCCCCGCTAAGCAATTTTACTGAAAGTTATCATACGAATGTTGAAATTTATAAATAGTTTGAATAAATAATACCCATTATTAATTAAATTAAATTATTTATGATATTAATCCCCATACTCTGTTCTCAAATTTGGGAGGGTCGTACTACATTTGGAGAGCCAAAAGTGTCATCTACACTTGGGGGTTTTAACATCGATTTCCTGATGTTTTTGTCCTTCTTTCCCTATGGAAAAAATAAAGTGTCAGAATAAATTGGAAAGTGTATGAGAATTAATATTTTTCATTATTATTTCCTAATAACCCTCAATCTCTTACATACATAATTTGAAGTCATTTAGGTCAACTTGGGTTTCACTAGTCTAAACTACAAATTGGCCAAAGTTGTGAAAAATTTAGTAACATGTCAAAATGAATATTTGATTTTACCATTGATTGCATGAGGTATATTATTATGTATTACATCCAATAGGATCCATCCATAATCATTTTGTAAATTTTCGGTGTTGTTTGGAACCAAACCAAGAAGGACTAGTTGATCACTTTTTCCTAGTAAATTTGCATTATTTCTCCTTAACCCCAAACAAGGTTGCAGAGGACTAAAGTCAGATAAAAAGTATCAATAAAAAAAATTGGGATGTTTTAATACTCACCATACCATTTAATTTCAAATTATGAACCATTTGGTGAAACTTGGAACCCTCTAGAGTCATGACTATTCCAACTTAAAAATGCCCAAATTGTAATTTTCCCTAAAAATCCAAAAGGGGACATTACACTCATTAGGAGTCAAGTTCAGTAGAAGTTTCCCCATTTGATGGGGTAACTCAAATAAATGGATACCATTGATTCCAAATGGGGGATTAATTATCTAAATCGATATAGGTGGCCACCCACCTATTCCACTAGCTCAAAACAATTTTCCATTTTGAAAATTTTCTTGTAATTTTCTACGGGTTTTCAGTCCCAAAATTTTGGGGCCATTTTGAGGCCCCAATTTTTTTGGGGGGGAAATTAGGGGGGATAATTTATTCTCACTGGCATGAATTTTTCCAATCACAATTTTTAAATCTCAGATAAACCTTTTCAATAAGATATCAAGTGCCTCAAATGGAGATCGTATGAAAAAGTTATGACCCTGAGAAGTTGATTATTCAACTAACCACCTTGGGGCTGCAAAATCTATGATGATTCATCTCCTATGATTAGGTTTACAATTTATTCATCTCCAAATATTTATTATGAAACTCCATTTGTACCCCTTTTGTATTCATATTGTCACGAGTCAGTGTAGCTGCCACATCTCTTCTCAAAGATACAACTACCACCATTCTAGCTTCTTTTGTTTT
>LPNX010267881.1:667736-688854 GCA_001517045.1 Pseudotsuga menziesii | reverse complement strand
TATATGCTCTTTCATATCATTCTAACATCAATCTGGATCACTGGTATTAGAGCCTTATGCTCTTGCAGTTTCTCAGTTCATGTCCCAAATGATATTTAAATATTAAGAGTTGGGTCTCGAACTAGTTGAGCTTGGGTAAAATACCTCTCATCATCCCAAGAAGCCTCACATGGTAGAAGAAGAAAAGAGATATAGCACATTAGGATATCCTTTTAAACTATTTCTCAAGAAATCCCTAGTGCGACTAAAAAATGAGATGATGGATATTTTCCAAGATCCTTCGAAGAATGCTAATAGCAATGGATGCACCTTCAATGAGAAGTTGTTTCAAGGGTGCGACTACCTTCAAGGTACAAGTTAACTTTGACATCCCTTTATTTGAAGGAAAGATAGATGCATATGCTTTGAAAAAATGGTTGAGTTTGTTAGAGGGCTACTTCTCTTTTCAAATTTTTTTCGACTGAAAAAATCACCTTCGTGCTCCTAAAGTCCCTCCCCTATGTCAAAGACAGGTTGGATGGGTACTATGAGAGGCACATGAGGGATGAATCTGAGATATTAAATACATAACCCACTTGGGAATCTTTTGTTGATGCCATCAAAGAGGAATTCTACCCCGTCGGAAACTATAATGACCAATACACTCGATGGATGACATTGGGCTAGGAAAGAGACCAAACAATGACGAATTATACCAATATACTCCATACCCTGGGCTCAAATATGGGCATTATAGACCCTGGATAACACTTGGTTCAAAGTACTGCAATGGCCTACACAGGTCCATTTAGTCGTAGATGGATTTCCTCGACATATCCTCACTAGGAGAAGCTTACTGTTATGCTATCAAGATCAAGCAAAATAATAAGAAGGATTTTGGGTCTACAAATCAGCAACATAAGTCAAGAAAAATTGGCCCTAATTAAGGAAAAATTGGCTCGATTGTTTTCTCCATTAAGGGTTTTCAACATAAATATGTGTGTATTGTGTGTGTGTCATTGTGTAATCTCTATTTTTTGTAAATAATTTGTATGCATAACTTCCCTTCGCAGGTTTAAAACTTACACCTTCACCATCATGAATGTTGTTGGATCAATAGTAAACCCAAAAGGAATGACCAACCACTCAAATATACACTTGAAGGTTTCCTTTGATACATCAATTTTCTCAATTGATACTTGGTGATAACCTGACTTGATCAATCTTAATGAAAACATGGAGCTTTTAAGTTGATCAAGAACATCATTAATCCATGGGATTAGATATAAGTTCTTGACTATGGTTTTGTTTATATTTATGTAATCAATATTGAGTCTCCATGTCCCATCCTACTTTTGCACAAACATAATTAGGCTCTCATAAGATGTGGAGGTTGGTCGAATTATTCCCTTTTGAATCAAATTTTGAATCTAACATATGATTTCATTCGTCCTTGAGAATAGAACATTTGTATACTACGCCATTCAGAAAAGGGGGTCATTTGCCAAATCGATATTAGAATGATTAACCAAGAATAATAAAGGAATTCCTCTAAGAAAAATATTATATCTTTGTATTCTTCCACTATATTGTCCACTTACTTTTATTATGAAGACAGATGTTGTGTATAGGTTGTGACAATTGAAGTGATATTTTATTAACCTTTTTACCAAATCATGAAGAGGACAAGTTTTTTTATCTAAAATATCACCTTCCTTCATTGTTTTCTCGAGATCAAATAAATTATGGTATTTGGAACTACCTCTGGTATCTTATAGAGTTTACATCATAAAGCAAAAATGACGCTACACATACTGGAATCATAAACAGCACATCACTTCCACATATAGGGTTTTTCTAAGAGAGCATAAAAAATTTAGTGGGGAAACATCACACCAGTATGTCATCTTTGAAGGGCTTGATGTTGTAGGGTAGGAAACATTCTCAGATGAGGTGTATGTCACACTGTTCACTCAACCAACCAATGGGTATGACTAAGGTGTGGTGTTGCTGGAATTTGTAGTATTCTGATGGCATTAGCTAAGATCAATTATTCTAGATATTGTTTTCAACTATGAAATGTAGTAAAGTCCCATTCACCCACATCTATGAATGGAAGAGGTGGTCACCTTCCTTTGGCTTCTCTAGATATTTTAGTTGGTTCTTTTTGGTTGTGATGGTTACATTGGGTTATATGCCAATGGTATTAGGAAAACCCCAATCCCTTAAAGAATATTAAATCGCACATTTTTAGGGAAAAAACCAAAATATGCGTGGGGGTCATCAAACTAAAATACCCATACACACACATGTAAATAATATAACACATGCCCAATAGAAGGATGATATATTGTGGTAATTCACAAGTTCTTTTGTGTTTGTATATTTGGATGATATCCTTATCTTCATAAAAAATTTAGCAAAACATTTGTAGCACATTCTATAGATCTTGGGTATTTTGCAATAACACAAGTTACACGCAAATATGGAGAAATATCCATTTCACGTTGAAAAATTAAGTGTTTAGGAAACATTACAAATGAGCATGGTGTGCATATAGATACAATGAAGATCCAAGCCATTTGCAATTAGTCAACCCCTAGAAATATCACAGTGCTCTACAATTTCATGGAAATCACCTAATTCAATCATAGATTCATGTTAGGGTTCTCTCATTTCAATTGGTCCAGAAGAAAAATGACCAAGGGTATGGATACATCCAAGTTAATTTGTTACGATTCATAATAGAAAGAATTCAATTATATAAAAAAACACCTTTGTTCAACACCAATACTCATGCTACCACTCTTGCAACAACCCTTCGAGGTTGAGAGAAATGATTTTGATTATATTTTCAAAACAATTCACATAGCATAAACATTTTGTGTCCTATCACAATGAGACACTCTCTAATATAGTTCATGGGTATCCCAATTATCACAAGTATATGTACTCTATTGTGCAGATATATCACCAATAGAAACATTACATCCTATGCAAAGAGACTAACATCCACACTAATCACAAGGCCTTGTAGTTATTGTAGACATAAATAAAGTTACATAATGATTACCATAATAAGTGTGCCATGTAATTCAAATAGTTCCACATGAACACCAAGTCAATAAGTGTCACACAAATTCTCTTGTGGACAGGAGATCTCCAATTGGACCCAATTGTATGACAATGACCTTGACTATGATGTTACCCATAACATACTATGTGTAGGAAAACTAATCTTGTGCGTTCATATATAGGATAAAATCTTATAATATATAGGAGACCTTTATGTTGCTTCAAGTGTTCATAAGAAGACAATTTGGAGGTGCATTATAGTTGGGTGAAAAATAAATTTAGCATGGAGAAGCAAGTGGAATGTTGAAAAAGTACTTCTATTGGCCAAAGCTCTGATAAAACGTCTATAGGTATATCATTTTTGCACTAAAAATGCCATCACAAAACCTATGATTAAGAATTAATGTTTGTCTACTCCTCTACATATCCTAGATAGACCCTAGGAGTCTCTCTTCATGGACTATATACATCACCTACCTTCATCAGGCATGACAATAACTACGTATTTTTTGTTGTTTATTGATTATCTAAGATGGACATTTTAATATTGTATAATAAGAGATTCACAATAGATGACACCATGAAGCTATTTTTCAAGCATGTTTAGGTTAATTTTGGGATCCCAAAAACTAGTGTTTTAGATCATGATAGTGGGTTCATGAGACTTTATATCCCAAGTAATACAGCTACTCCACTATGTGAAGTGGCTTACCAAGAGTTAAATTCAGAAGAATTCTTCCCATTTGAAGGTGGAACTTGATGCAATGGGAACCATTTATTCTTAATAGGGGATGAGTAATCGAGGTGGATATCGGTGGTCACCCATAGTACCAATTCCATTGATTCAAAATGGTTCCACATCTTGGAAAGTTTGCTTTAATTTTTTTTATTCTCAAACTTTCATTGGGATTTTCAGGATTTTCCATTTTTTTTTTGACATTGGACATAGGAAACATAATATTTTATTCTCTATCCTACCAAACTCATGTAACATGAGTTAAACTTTCTAGCATTCTAAAAAATTCCCTAAATGGATTTTGCATGCAAAATTTGCACCCTTAAGAAGTTTACATATCAATTTAGCCTCCTCAAGGCCAACATTCTTTTTTCTGCATCATTTTATAGGTCTAGGGTTTTAAATATTATGGTTTTTTCATACTAAGAAATCATATTTTATGTTAAAAGGAAATTTTGGACTCGTGTAATGTCTTCTTTCTAATGATAATAAACAACACATCTCTCTTAAAATATTAGCTACAATAATTCTAAATAGTTTGTATTACTTTGGAATTTAGAATATCTTTCCATTTCATTCATTAATATAATTTGGTTTTTATTGTACTATTGTGGTATCTACAATACCTATGTTTGTGTTTCCATTTTATATTGTTATCTTCATTTTTTATCTAGAAAATATAGATCACAAATCCAATATCTAGATTGCATCATTACCATTTAAAGACATCATTGGCCCATTTTTTTATCCATCCTTTAGTACTTCCTAAGGATTAGAACTATGGTATATCACTAATATGAGGTCAACCAACCTTAAGGAAACACTATCAACATTTTTTTATCCCTTCCTAATTATGGCATAGTCCACAAATCAAACTCAAAGAGGATAGCATTAAAGAATTCCAAAGAACTTCAAATCCCCAATCACTTTACTCTAATGATTCATTATAAAATTTCTTATTGCATAGCATAGACCCAAACTACATAATTGAACTATGGACAAAATTGGAAAATCTCACATCACCAATCTATGATTCAAGGTGTAGAGGAAAGCAGCATCACATCTCTCGTTACCCACAAAAGTTGGGACAACATAACACATTCCAACTTTATAGATGCAACCAAGAAAAGAACACTAGAATCAATGTGCTATATGTGTCCCATATCCATTCCACTAGTTCCAATTGGTTTAATTTATAATTGGCACACAAGAACACCAATATGGTTCCATAATAATTAAATAAAACCAATGTTTAAGCATTTTTGAGTGAAAATATTCCAAAGTTGCCAATCCTTCCACACTCTCTAATAAGTTTTCAATGGAGATGTTATGTACTTAATATTCATTCATTTTAACTCCAAGATTTTCATACACTATAAAAATAGTACCATACCTCCATTTCAAACCAAATCTAGGATGAAGCTAATCATTTCAACTACTAGGAATCTACACAAGATCAAGACCTAAAGGGATATTCATCATTCCACTATGAAATCTACTTAAGGATTTCTAACAACTATATTCCTAACTTGAAATTTCCACCACAACAACTCATATTCAATAAATACATCGAAATTTTAAAACATCCTTCCTATTAATCATGATTAAAGAAGGTTTGAGTGGGAATTTGTCTTATAACCATTAATTTTTTCCAATAATCATGATTAAGAGAAATTTCACCATTCTTTTGCTTAGGGAAATGTTTTTGACAATATGCCAAAAAATTCCAATACGACCCATGGGAATGTAATTTTCCACTCTTAGTACTACACAAAAGCCTTCACTATGGGATCCTTACAACAATTCCCCCCATGTTGTTGTTTTTTCCCTCCCGTGGAGGAGACTCACGCATTGTTCCTCAGCATTAGTGCTTAAGGATCCTTACATTAACCTTAAATATAACACACCAATAATAAGCAAAATAACATGAAATATTAACCTAGAAATAGAAATACAAAACTAAGGAAAAATACACAAATTCAAAGGAAACATAGATCTTGATATTATTTACCAAGTTAAAGAGAAATATGCTACACATGCACCTCACTTTCCCATAGTGAGAGAAGGCGGTTCAATTTATCTCTCAAATCATGTTTTTCTCATGCATGTAGTTTCCAATATACATTGGTGAATGAATTAGGAATGAAAAATAAGTGAAACCCTGATCTAATATATCTCATCCATATATATTATATTCCTAAATTTTTAAAAGAGTGGAATGCCTCATGAATAACTAAAGGGGACACATGGCGAATAACAACTCACCATGTTCCACTAAAGGACAAGGAGAATATTATATTCCCTCATTTCTCATCTCTAAATTACATCAAATACATAGGATTATCTCATACATAAGATTAATTCAAGGGTTATGAACCTAGAACCAACCATGTGCTATGTTGTTGATAACCTACCTATGCAACAAATACCCTACCTAAACTCACTAAGTGTAGCATTGTGCCATTCAATTGTTAGAAAACATTTTCACAGAGTAATAAAATAAAATAAATGTGGAAATAAAATAGATAAGAGAACAATGAAAAAGAGACACCAATGTACATATTTCACTTGATATGGGCTACATCCATGGAGAAAATGTTGGTCCTTTCTTTTATTTCGTCTAGAAAAATGAAGGGATACAACCTACAACACATCCATTGCAACCTCCTCTTGACTCTCTCACAGTCTCTTTCACTTGGTCACAATGATATTTCATAATACAAAGCCGCAATATAATTCACTCATACATGAAAAATGGTTTCCTTCTAGGGACTAAAACCCATAACATAACTTCTATTGTCATATTTTCGACCTTGTGATGAACAGTCTAGATTGGCTATGGAATTACAATATTTTCAAGGGATTTAGAAAAAATCTATTCACTAGCTCCACTGCAAAACACCCATCTAGAGGGGAAGATTCCCCCCACCCCCTAAATCCTCCCTTTGGAACTGGGATCCAAACAAGGCCAGAACAAGGACTTTAATGAAGAATATAATTGCACTCCACAACCAACAACAATAACTATCCCACATGAAAATTCCCCCCACAAGCTTTGAGCCCATTTTAAAACTAGCCAAATAATTAAAACTTTAAAAAATAAATGGACTTTACTTCACTAAAATCCATAGGAAAAAATAAAATTATTTAAATTCAAATAAAAAAACAAAAAATTCAAATTACTAGAAAGGATGAATATGTTCATTTATTAACCTACTTAATTCTTTTATATATATATATACCACCGAAATAGTAAAAAATTGCAATGAAATATTACTAGAATTTTCAAGATTACCTTACATTGTTATTAAAATAAAATCACAAAATGTTGAATTTATTGAGGTATTAACTCATTCCATAATAATAATAATAATAAGTATATGGTTAGTCCACGGGACATAGAATAGATGGTGAATGGGTGTACTATTAAGACACTCCTTGGGTACTAGCCTTACAATACAAGCATGCATGCGCTCTTAGCATTCCATATTGGTGAATAAGCCCCCTTATTTGTGAAATTAAGTACTCTCCCTACATATTAATTTGACTACTAAAATATTTGAAGGTGTAAATAACCTATCTATTTGGATTTGAACCAATAAATATTTAGGAGAAAACACATGCTTTTAATGATTATACTTATTCAAATTTTTTCTCTAAGAGTAGTGAGGTTCTCTACAGTCTAGTGTGGGGAAGATGTTGTCACCTAACAAAGCGTTATGTTACATTACAAAAATAAAATAAAATAAAAGTAATTAAAAAAATTCATGTAGGCTCACAAAATAAAAATTTAGAACAATTAAAAATCCACGTCTGCTAATAAAAAAATTACAACCATCATAGATCCATCTTATATATGGATTTACCAAGCACCAAGAGGATCAAAATGATTGAGGTGTAAATTTTTTTGAACATGTAAAAAAATTAAGATAACAAAATTACACCTCAAGAAATTGGATTTGTCTCGGTGCTTAGTAGATTTGAGTTTAAAATGGATCTATGCTAGTTTTATAAGAAAGTAAAAATATTGGGGCCATAGCAACTAGGGGATTCTCTTTGACCCTGGAGGAAACACTGTGGAATATTTTGCATGGATCTTAGGCATGGAAACTAATAATAGGGTGGAATATTTTGCATGGATCTCAGGCATGGAAACTAATAATAGGGTGGAATTGTTAGCTATTTGGATGGGAACCAAAGTGCTTACAGACTGGGAAATAAATGAGGTCATTATTATGGGAGACTCTAGAAAAACAATCAAGTCCTGCGAGAATCATGATCAGCTTAATAATATTGACCTAATCTAAATCCATGCAATAATTTGGGAAAATTTGGATTCCCATCGATTGGTACAGTGCTTTCACATTCTGCAAAGGAAGAATTCATTAGCAGATCATCTAGAAAAGGAAGCCACAAAAAGAAATATGGAGGATTTTCATTCTAAGGGCTCAATTGTTCGGTATGAAGATGTCTCCTAGGAAATTTGATAAGTTCTTTTGTGGGGGTACTTCATTCTCCTCTCCCCATCTATGCATTAGGTTCTTCATGTGATTTTTTAGTGCCTTTAATCAAAGACACATGGAGATCATGCCGGTTACTAGCGCAAGATTCAGAGTACGAAGGGTGTTAAATCCCTTGGTGCAAAATGTTAAATGGGAATTATGGTAGAGAGTACATGGCAGGTATGAAGGTAGTCTTTAATATTATGGAAAGGCGAGGTGGAAGTCGCCTTCAAGGTAGTTTGTACGGTTGTTCTAAGCTCGGCATTTGTCACAACCAGGCCTGGAATTTCAAATATACTTTACCTATCAAACAAATTTTTTATGACGGTTTTGTATTTTTCATGACTTTCAGATTATGTTTTGTACAAATTCATGACTGTCAAATTTGTTTATATTTTAATATGATTGGTTAACATAATTATTTTTAGTATTTTGTCAATTTTAATAATAATCTATGGAAAAAATCTCATGACAATCAAATTTGCTTACATTTTAATACAGAATGTCAACACAACCAGTTTTAATATTTTGTCAATTTTAATTAAATAATAATGTATAGAATTTTTTTTAATATCTGTTCTAAATAGACAGAACATAAAAAAAACCTTCTTGTCACGAAATGTAAAGCTATAACAAAAATAACATACTACTCTCAATTTCCACTCAAACGCTAAAGCTGAATAATGTGAAACAAGAATAATGTGTTGTTGGAATTTAAAGCTAAACCCACAATAAGTTTCAACTCAAAACCTGATAAATTTATAATATGAATTCAATGATGTACCAAATAAATCCGCTAACTTGTTTGAATTTGACCCCAAAAAAAAGTGTTAAAGAATAAATTGGCTAACTTGTTTGAATTTGCCAAATAAAAAGTTAGAGCTGATTGGAATTTTGAATGAATCTTTACCATTTTATTAGGAATTTAATGAAATTTATTAAAAAAACTGTTTTAAACTTAAGATAAAAATTCTGTTTATTTCATAAATGAATTAAACTATCAAAACTTTTATTTTAAAATAATATCAATTTGATACAATTTATATTCTATTAGATCATATTTATTTTCTCCATTTGTGTGAAAACACACTTTCCTCATTTACCTGGATGAAAACTCAAAATAGTTACAACAATTTGTGTATATTTCTTACTTATTTCATAATTTTTGAAACTAAGAAAGTCCATTGAGAAGACTAAAAACATGAAGAAAGTTCATTGAGGAGACTAATGACACACTAATGCTGACATTGCTTACAGGTTTGGTGATTATAAAAATCTTTATAAAAATGACAGATTTGGTGATTATAAAAAGTAGTCTCATAATATCTGGTGAAAATGTAAAACTTTTAAGAGAATTTATTCAACAAACAATTTTTAATATTTTACAATTTTTGTGTAATAACTTAGTACTGAATTTAATTATACATATAAAATTTAAATTTAAATAATAATGTATTACAATTTAAGAAAATATTATATAATTAAATTTCAATATCCAAACTATCTAAATATTTAGAAAACCAAAATAAAAAAATATTTTTATCTTATTTATCTCAATTTCAACTTAAATCACTAAATACCATAAACTCCCTAAATATTTGGAAAACTTAAGCAATAAATTTTCATATAAAATTAATAAAAAAACCTAAAAGAGTTAAAAGCAAAATAGCTGGATTTTTACACTAAATACAGTTTAGTTGTAATTTATTTTTTTTCAAAATTGCATTTAAACAAATAACCCTCTAGCTCCCATTTATAAAAACGCTACCCATAAATAATCACATAGAGCGTGTAAACCCACGTACATACATATATAATACACTGACGCAGATAATGGATATTAGATAGGAGAATATTAGACTAGCCACATTTCCTCTGTTGTGTGCTATGCATTGTTAACATTTATGGCAAAAGCACATTTTAGAAAAATATATATATTTTTATCGGTTATGCAAAGTTAATAAACTGGTGCAAGTCCTCATGGGAAGAAAATTATAAAAGTTTCAAGCTTTCATTGTTGGCTCCTCTAATGGCTTGGGGTTTAGAAACGCAAGGAATGGTAAAAATATGACGATCTTGGGTTAAAAAAAAATGAGAACTAAAAAAATTGGGCATACAGGGAAGTTTAAAGAGAAGCAGAAGTAATTTGGTTGTGAATGTTTACCTGCTACTCTTTGTATGTTTGGTGGAAAATGGCAGCTCCTTTGATGTTCTGGCACTTATAAAACTTGAGTGTCCTCTCATAAAACCTGCACCTTTTTCCACTAAACTCTAGGACTCCATGCTTCTCCAACTTTCATGACCATCGTCCAATGCCCAAACTCACCTACTTCGACTCTCTCCACACTCTTGACTTAAGTGGATACACACATTAATTCAAGTGAGAACTAAAACTCTTGAGTCTGGTGGCTACACAATTTAATTGAAGTGGAACTCAAAATCTCGAGTCTAGTGGTTGCAAAATTTAATTCAAGTGGGAACTCAAACACTCAAGTCTGGACACTCAAAAATATCGAGTAAAATAATGCCAGAGCTAAGATGATATAATAAGAAGGCATAGGTGTTATCAGATATGGTGGTTGTGATACCACTAGAAGGGGGGGGCAGAT
The DNA here is from genome assembly GCA_001517045.1 of Pseudotsuga menziesii. Lineage (NCBI taxonomy): Eukaryota > Viridiplantae > Streptophyta > Pinopsida > Pinales > Pinaceae > Pseudotsuga > Pseudotsuga menziesii. The sequence goes on along the minus strand of LPNX010267881.1, from coordinate 677,953 downwards.
ACTCAGTCCCAATGTACGGATTCAGGGCATCAAACAGTAGATTGAAGCTTGCTTCTATCAAACTTAACTACCAAGGTTCAAAGCATTAATTCCACAAACCCTATGGTGTATTAGCATAGAATCCTCGAGTGTAAAACCTTGGGTAGACTTATCAATTGTAAAAACTTTCCAGGTTCCATGGAACACTCTGTGTGGCATTAACTTACTATGTGCCAACTCTCATGCTTGCAAGTACTAACACTTATGACGGGTACTAGCACTTATGACGGGTAAGGTATAGAACTGGACATCAAATTGACAGTTTTTATTTATTGATAAAAGTAGACCATGACTGGTGACATTTAATATTAGTGTCAAATACATTTAAATTTGTTAAATACTTTTCACAAGACGTCAAATTCCAGGCCTGGTCACAGGGATTGGAAGAGGGACAGTACTTCTGGCTTCACGCATGAGATGGGATCATGGGAAATAATGGAACTAGTTGGTTATCATGAGAGAAATAGGCATGGGAGTTATAAATAATGTCCCAAGGTAGTAGGCACTGGTTTAACTATTTGTCCCCGAGTTGGTCCGGTGTTGCTAGAATCAGACTTTCTAGTCAATCCATTGATGGGGAGGTGGCAAATATCAATCGCACTAAGCATTATGGATGACCCTTATTCTACACATAGTGTGGTGTTAGGCATCTCCAACAAGGAATTCAATGACTCACGCAGAGGGTGTATTAGCTAGGATGGAAAGGAAACAACAGAGACATGCAACGGGAGGAATGGAAATGAGCAAAAAATTGTCAATGCAGAGAGGACGGTGATATTATGCAACATCAATTGGACAAGATGAAATAAAAGATGGCTCATCAACATGAGAAGTTGGAAGAATTATAAGCAAAAGTGGAGATGCTCCAAAAAGAGAATGTTATCTTTCAACAGAAGCAAACAGTCAAGGAGGAAGAAGAACTGTCCTTGGTTTCTCCTCTTCCTCTTATGTAAGACTCTCAGGTTCCATGGGTTTTGTATTAAATGAATTATATGTAATACAGTATAGATTTGGATTCATAGCTATTGTTAGCTATTAAGATAGAAAGTTTATACTTGGTATAAATTTAGAAGAAATTTTGATAAATCTACAAACCCAATGGTATTATCATTTTGTATGTAATGTTGTATCTAACGAGTTTTCCTCTCTATTTTAAATCAAAATACTACCTATATATATATTCAAAAGAATGCCATAATTTCAAAATATACCTCAAGATATCAAAATTCCACTTTTTCATCCTTAAGATATATAAAAGTACAAAATTAAAAGGCCATATATGTGCAATCATGAAAAAATGAACACTACGATAAAACCAAAATACTACGGTGAATTATGAATCAATTAAAAAAAGAGCATATCATCCTTCATCATGTATTAAGTGACATTATTCATTCAAGGGTTCCTATTGACAAAGAGGAACATCCTTCATCAACCTCGATCATTAAATGGTCAACTATGACGGTGCTAACCTAAAATTAGCCCACATAAGTTATTTCTGAACAATTTTTTTACGGCATTTACATTTACCAACAAACATTTACGGCATGGATGCGGAGTTAGGGTTTTTGGAAGTGAGGGTTACACCGACATATAAAGATCTAGTAGACAAGGGAGGGATCAATAACCAAGTTGAGACAGTTGGTTCGATTAGTTTTAGTCAGGGGGTGGTTCCCCGTGGGAGAGCGCAGGGAGGGGTTCGTAGCCTCCACCCACCAAACACCTAGAAATTGCGGCGGTAATACAACGGAGTGAAGCATGTAGTGATGGAGAGGGAGATAATGGGGTGATTGACAATGCATGGAAATCCTCTTGTAAGCCAAAAATTGGTTAGGTAGGATGCCTTCCATGAGCGCAAACGATCCTGACCCTTCATATCCGTTCAAATAAAATAAGAGAAAAAGTTGAACTCTGCAAGGAGAAAGCTCTAATACGAAAATTAATTGGGATATGGACAAAAGAAAGAGATTTGGTTTGATGGATCAAAAGTACCTAGAACCCAAAAAAGAATTATGGCCTGCACCTGGGATCCAATGGGTTCTTTACAATCATCTTCTTTAATCAAGAGGATTGAGATCAGATCCTAGAAGGGGGGCCTTATTTCTTCGACTCGGCGGGGCTCTAACTTAGACCATGGAAGGAAAGGATTAACCCTGAGAAAGAGGACATGAGGGTGGCTCTAGTGTGGATTCAGTTGTATTCTTTACCATTTGAGTAATGGGATCTAGAAATCTTGCAAGAAATTGGAAATGCATTGGGGGAATTCGTAAAAGTAGCCAGTAAAACAAAACAATAGAGGTACACAACATTTTCATGTATCTGTGTATATATGGACCTGTCTAAAGAGATTCCTAATGATGGCAGTCTAAATTGGGAATATGAGGAATGGATGTAACTATTAGACTATGAACACATCCCATTTAGATGCATCCAATGCCATGATTATGGTCATCTCAATTGAAAATTCCCTAAGAATGGATAGCATCCATGATTGTCTCATCAATCATAGGGGAATTTAGAGGAAAAAGAGGGTTTTTTCCAAGTATGAAGTAAAAATAAGCCTAAATCGATCCCACACCAATAGCAAAGCAAGGGTCACCAAGGGGGAGTGCCGATTAGTAGTAATCGTTTTGAGATCTTAGCCGAAAGGGAAGAAGAATAGGGTAATGGGGGGAAGGGATAATGCCTCAGAGCCACCAAAGAACATAGAAAAATTGGAGGAAGTCCAAGAGAAAGATCTAGACGAGCAGATAGAAGCCATGGAGGAAGATCGGGTCGAGGACATGGAATTGCGTGAGTTAGATTTGAATGAAATTAAGGAGGGGAAAGGCTATCTGTTCAGAAGGCAATTGGAACTCCTCCAAGAAGTTATGATTAGGACTAGGGCTCCACAACAACTTGGTATAACAACGAACCTACAAAAGGGGAGAAAAAGAAAACAACCAAAGGATGATATGAAGAGAGGGAGAAAGATGAACAAACAAAGGATCACAAAGGTAGGGGTCAAACTCATAGAGTAGGGCCAATATCCAATCATAGTAGCAACTTTCTCTGAAGTTAATAGAGTGAACCAATGAAAATAATATCATGGAACATAAGGGGATGCAACCATCTCAGGAAAATCAAAACTATGGAAAGGAAGTTAAAAAAGGAGAAACCATATATCCTCTTCCTACAAGAGACAAAGTGTAAGCCGAAAACCTTTGACAAGTTAGGGAAAAAGATTTGTAAGGGATGTAAAACTATGAAGGTAGATTCCACGGGGATGACAGGAGGGATGACAATCATTTGGAAAACTGATTTAATATGATTAACAGATTGGAGGGAGAACCTATTCTCTCTATTATCGAGCTTTACTATTATGGAATTAAGGGAAAAAGGAACTCTTTCAAACATGTATGGCCCAAGTGATTTCCCCAAGAGACTTGTTTTTCTTGAATTATTGAGCTGGATAAAACATCAAATCGGGGATAGTATGTGGATAGTGGATGGGTATTTCAACCTGATAACCTCCCTGGGAGAAAATAAGGGGGGGAGGAGGAGTATGGATAGGTTCTAGGAAGCTTTTAGAGATTTTGTGGAATAAATTCAACTTATGGACATGGAGATAGGAAACTGATGGTTCACATGGAACAATCGACAAGAAGGAGAGAATCACATGGCCTCTAGAATACACAGATTTCTTGTTTCATAGGACATCGCCAAAGGAATAGGAGAAATGTCGGCTACCATCCTTCCGAGGATTGGATTAGATCGTTGGTCAATATTCCTACAGTGGGATTGGTATAATCACCTAATTAGAAAACCATTTATATTCGAGCATTTTTTGCTCGAACATAAACATTTTGACGCCTTGGTATGGAAGTGGTGGAAGGAGTTGGTCCCTCCCATGGGCTCCAAGATGTACCAATTCCAATAGCAATTGAAGGCTCTAAAAGCTAGGATTCATGCGTGGAATAAAGAAGACTCTGGAAACATATTCCAGGACAAAAAAAGACTGACGAAAATCCTAGAAGACTTCCAAAGAAAAGGCATGGAGGATGAGTATGGAGAAGAACTCAGGAAGCAAGATAAACAACTGCTCACTCATCTCGAGGCTAGGGAATGACAAGAGGAAATATTTTGGAAACAAAATTAATGAAACCAATGGCTTTAGGAAGGATATCATAACACCAAATTCTTCCACAATACGGTGGTCCAAAACTGACACAAGACAAATATTCAAAAATTAAGGAAGAATAATGGGGGGCATGTAGAAACTAGAGGGGAAATAGAAGAAGAATCATTCCAACACTTCATAAGAGTTATGACTGAAGACTAGGAAGACAAGAAACAAGATATCGAAAAATTCACTCGGCTCATCTTGAGGGTAGTCATTCAAGAGAACGACAAGATTTTTTTGATGACCATAGACCTTCAAGATGTTGAGGATGAAATGAACCAAATGGTTCCTGGGAAAGCGCCTGGCTCACATGGATTCACAACCAACTTCTTTCATCATTTATGGGACCTAATAAAACAGGGAGGTGTGGAAAATAGTGGAATAATATCAACAAGCTCAATGAGTCCTACGAGATTTTAATGCAACTTTCTTGATCTTTATACCCAAGTCAGAGGGCATAGACACCCTAGGAAAATTTAGACCCATTGCCTTCTGCAATGTTTTATAAAAAATCATCTCAAAAACAATAGCCAATATATTAAATCTAATTTTCCCTATCCTGATTAGTTTGGAGTAGTATGGGTTTGTTGAAGGTAGAAAAATATTGGATGGTATCATCCTTGTCCATGAAGCCATTCACTCTTTGAAAATCACCAAAAAAATGGGTATGCTAGTAAAATTGGACATATTCAAGGCATATGACAAGCTAAGTTGTCAATACAGGAGAGACATTTTGGGGGCCTTTGGTTTTGGAAGATATTGGATAGAATGGACCATGAACATGGTTACTTCTACATTCTAATCAATCCTGTTGAATGAATCTCCTACCAAAACCATGAATCCGACCTGTGGCATACGTCAAGGGGACCCCCTCTCTCCATTCCTATTCATAATAATGACAGAAGGGATCATCAGGTTAATTCAAGACCAAACTTCCAGAGGAGAAGTTATGGGATTAAATCTCCATAAGGGGATGGACAAACAAACTCACCAGCAATTCGTGGATGACACTATATTAATGGGGAACCCTTCAGTCTAAGAAGAATTTTATTTCAAGAGAAGTATGAATTTTTTTTCCAAGGCATCAGGAATCAAAGTCAACCCAAAAAATACCAAGTATTCTTCTTCAATAACCTGAAGGTTACCCAGAGGAATATAATGTGGATTGTAGGATTCGTGAGAGGCTTATTCCTGTCAAAATACCTGGGAGCGCCTCTAGTAGAAGGGACCATCAAGAAGGTATCGTGTCATGATATGATTGGTAGAATGAGGAATAATATTATAGGATGGACTTTGAGACCTCTAACCCTCCCAAGTAGGCTAGTCTTAGTTAAGGCATTCCTGCAGGCGATGTCGATCTATCTATTTTTAGTTGTGTAGGCTCCAAAGGAGTTTATTAAGAAAATTTGTAGTCTTCAACGGGCGTTTCTTTTGTGGGGCATGGAAGAGAAAGCTAAAATTTCTCTAGTAGGATGGAAAAATTTGTCAACGCAAGGATAACGGGGGTTTGGGTATCAGGGACCCATGGGTGGTGAGTGGTATTCAGGGCGCAAGAATATGGTGGAGGTGGTGTAATCAAACTTCTGAACCATGGATCAAATTGTGGCATGTGAAGTATGCACAAGAAAAGTCAGGTTGTGACCAGGGTATTTTTTAAGGATTGTAATATTATACTTAAGTATAGTAATGTAGGCGATTGCTTTGGATTGAAAAAAACATGTTTATAGATAGGAAGGAGAATATTAAATATGAAACATAAAATTAACATTTAAATGTTTAAATTTTGGCGAATATTATGATAAAAAAAATTATTTTATGTAAATATAGGTGATATTAGACACTAAAAATGACAAAATAGCGAATTTATTATTTGAGAAAAACCCAAAAAATAGCCAATTGGTGAAATTTCGCCCCTAAAACGTACCCTAGTTGTGACTTGATTAGATTTAATGAAGAGAAAGTATGGTCACAAATATGGATGAAGTCCCAAAGTAATAACAAATTGGTTCAAGACCACAGTTTTTGGGAAATTAGAGATGGACGGGTTGCGAAATTTTGGGAAGATTCATGGAACCAATTTCCAAAATTAGGGGATGACCCTAGATGGAAAGGTATAAGGGAAAGAAGAATAAGAGAAGGAAAAACCAAAGTTTGGAAATATTGGGAGAAAACAAACACCACAAGGGATTATAGGAAGTGCACGGAGAAGGAGTGGTGGAAATGGGTAACAGTCGATGAAGAGACACAATCCCTCATGGATGTGCTCAAGGAGAGGTGTATCCATATTCAAGAAGCTCTGGACAAGCTCAAATGGGGGTACCTTCTGAAGGGATTCTTCAGCATCAAGGAGGCCTACGACATCAAGAATAGAGGTGGGGAAGAGTGCGAGGAAATATGGAGGAAGGTATGGATTATGAACCCATGGAAAAAAATTTCCACCTTCAACTGGCTAGTTTTAAAAAGAATAATTCTATCGAGGGGTAATCTCAGGAAAAGGGGGATGCAAGGCCCTTCATAATGTCCCTTATTCCTCAATGAAGAGGAGAGCATGAATCATCTCCTAGATGGATTCCCCTTCTCCTCCTCCCTCTGGGATTGGGGAGAGGCTATATTCCAAAGAAGTGATAAAGTTAGGGGACAACCAGACCAAACCCTCAAAGAGTGGATTTTGAAAGCCTTCAAAAACCCTATCTCATGCATGATATGGATGATGTTTCTAGGGAGGTTATTATGGGTTTTTTTTAAGGAGAGAAACAACCATATATTATGCGATAAGAGATCCAATGAGGAGGAAGTATGGAACCGATTAGTCCATAACCTTCAAGAGACAGTTCGAAATAAGCAATGGGGAGAGAGCAATAAGGAATTCATTGAGATGGAAGCCCGTATAGCTACAGGCTGGGGTGTAGGCAGGAATGAATTAGAAGGAATTTCAAAGAAAAACCTAGTTTTCCAACCATCCAGTCCAAATTCTTGGTCTCCACCATAGATAGGATCTTTTATGATAAATTTTGATGGAGCACCAAGGGGAAACCCCAGTGCAATTGGATATGGTGGTGTATGTAGGGATGCAACAGGGGCTATCATGAAAGTATACCATGGTTCAATTGGGTTCGATACAAACAACTCAGTCAAGCTTGAAGGTCTTATTCAGGGCCTTGAGATAGTTTATAGAGATGGGTGGCTTCTAGTGATTGTTGAGGGAGACTCCCGAGTCATCACCCATATGGAAAAAAAATTATCTACGAGGAAGAAAGTGGAAAAAGTCGCAACTAGTTGGCGACTTCTGAGCAGGATGGAAGCTCTAAGTTGTCTTATCACCACATCCCTAGACTTGTGTTTTGGCCACGTCAGGAGGGAGGACAATAAGGTTTCCAACCTTATGGCCAATGTGGGGGTAGGAGGAGGTCAAGACCTAGGAGAGGGACAATTGCAAGACTTTGAGGGAGAATCGTGGGTGGACCAATGCCGACACCTGGTGACTATAGATGATATGATGGAGGGATAAGAAGGAGGGATTGGATAGGTGACGCATGTCAACAACATCTGGCATCAAGGGAATGCGACATATGTTTTGATTAGCCCACAATAATCATAAAACAAGGACGGGGAAATGACTGCCCATTTTCACCCAGGATACAAAAAGTACGATGATCAACAAACTAAGAGATTCGAAGAGGATATGATTCAGTGCCCACACGAGGAAATTACTATATCCATGATGCATAATACTGGGAACAGTACCGAGGACAGAGGAAGAAAGGACGGGATGAGAGAAGTAAGGAGTTACTAGGTTATAGTAACTACGAGATTTTTTGCTATATTTCATAAAAACAGATGATTCTTAGAAAAAAAAATTCCTTGCATCCATGCCAAGGAAGTTTCTATTAATCCCAGAGAGTATCCTGTTCGTACAAAAATAACTAGGTATGTTACCACAATTCCTTCTAGATATCTTCTTATTAACTCAAATATAGCACCAAGGAAGCAAGGCAGTGCAGGAGTCATTTCGGCCTTTGGGTCTAGAGGTCGTGGGGGGGAAGGGATTGCTGATAGAAGAATGGGAGGAGTTGGAGGAAGAATTACTTAGGATCAATCCTAGGCCAGAGCAGTAGTTAATTTTTTCTATGATCGCATCCCTTGAGTTGTTTGTGATGAAATTGATGTTATTGGGAAGGATTTATAGGAAGAGTTCTAGATAATTCCTATGGAGGAAATTTGCACAAAAGTGGAAGAGTGGGTTCTAGAACCAAGAACCATTGCGAAGAGGGATTTGGCCTATGATCGGATGTTGATGGTGTACTGGGTCATGATAAACCTCCTAGATCATGTAGCCATGGATGGTGAGGGAAAGTGTCAAGGATACCAAGAGCCAATTTAGTCCTAGAAGGAGCACCAATGGGATTGTCGCATGATGCACCAAAGGTAGACTCAACTGTTGGAAATCTAGGTTTGAAATTTTACACACCCACTCCGCAGTGAGGTGAAGTTGGGAATCCCAACCGAAATGGGAGCCATAGTAGGAAGATGGAGAAGGAAACAATTTTGAAGGGGCAGAAGGACGTAGGGAAGGGTAAGTGAGCCAAAGACGACAACGAAAGCATCGATTGCCATGGATAGGATCCTTCCTTAAGCGATGTTGATAGAGTACTTTTCTTTTTTTATCTACATTTCTAAGTGCCATTATATTTTAGTTTGAATTAACAATTTTAGCTTAGTTAAAAAAGAGACATGAACCATTTTTTGAAGTCCCCTCAATGTAGTCTGGATACAGATGGATGTTTTGTTTTCTATAAGTACATGCTAAACCTAGAACTTTGTATGAGTGACATGTAACTTGTTTCTATTATCAATATAGTTCTTTTTATTTAAAAAAAAACAAAACATTTACCAAACATTTGTAGTAAGTACAATTTTAGGTAGATGTGCAAAAATTCAATAATCATAAAATATTGTTATTAACTTTTTCATCTTTCCAAATCCATACACTAATGTAATTTAGTGATATAAAAAAATGGGAAACAAATCATTTAGTCTTCCCTTGATACATTATTTATATGCTACATTTAAGTTCTAAACATATTATTTAATTGGTTGTAATAGATAAAAATGGAATGATAAGGGAAGTTTTATGTTGTTCACACTCCAATGTATAATTATTAATGAAATTCAAAATTGAATTGCTACCCAATTTTCTCGTGGAATTGGGTTTATGATTTTTTTACATCATAGTTTATTATTAAAGAATATTTAGATAAATTGAACTTTTCATAATGGATGTAAATTTGTTAATTATGATATTGTAATTTTTTACATCATAGTTTAATAAAGACTTTTCAGATAAAATTGAACTTTTCATAATGGATATAATTGTGTTAATTATGATATTATATATTTGTTTTTTTTTGGGTTGGGTAATCTTATTTTTAAGAGTTTTGTCGTTGAAATATTTTCTATGATTTTCTTAAGGCGAGGGCCTTAAAAATTATTGATATTTTCTTCCTATATTCAATTAATTAAGTCATGCTTGAAGTTAGCCACTTTTATTACTCAATCTCTTATTTAACTGTGCTTTATTTAATTTTTTATTAACCGTTATGAGTTACCTCTCATACCAACTAATAAATGATGTGGGTTATCAATGTCTTTTTCCCACTAGAAAACACATTATTAGTAATGTCACCTCCCACTAGAAAATACATCCATCTTCACCTCTAGGCCTCGTTATGAGAATGCTGATTTTTTCTAATATAATTCAAGTAACCTTGATCTTTAAGATGAAAGATGTCCATGATATATTATTCCTTAAGCATTTAGATGCACCTTAAAGGATAACTTATGCAAGGATTGATTGATAATATGTCTAAGGGTTTTTTCAATAGGTCGTGCCAAACAAATAATTAAAGAAGAAATCATAACACACACACTATATATATATATATCTACATACATATATATAGATATAAATAACACATAAACACATTATGAGTATGCAAACATAGCGAAGAAAAATATG